>JACBKR010005334.1:0-18903 GCA_014218235.1 Colocasia esculenta | reverse complement strand
AAGCCCATTGGAGGAGCTTGTGATTTCTTTTCCTCTTGTTTTTAATTTAGTCTTTAGATAGGGGAGTGTGAGAAAAGCTTGTAGTGAGGTTTTCATTTCTCTTGTTCATGTACAGAGATTTCCTTCTTGTTGGATGTATAATTGAAAATTTGGTGGTTTGATTGGTTTGGAAGTAGTAGTCTATAATATCACTTTAATTTCTTGTTTTATTTCATTTAATCAAAAAACCAAATAAAAATAAAAAATCTAAAATCTAAAAAAAAAAAAAAAATTCCAATCGCTCTTTCATGTAGCGTTTGTTGTAAATAAAATTTTCATTTCTTAAGATTAGAATCTCATGTTTAGGACATTCATCATTATGTCATTGAATTCCATTTCTTTCTTGCATTGAAGAGTGCGGGGGAAAGGTAAGACTTCCATCACTCGTTTCATGCATTAGACTTAGCATTAGACAACCTCTTGTTTGAAACTTGAGTTTTGCACTTCACATTTGAAAATGGGATGCTTAAGGGCTTCACCCATAAATAAAAAGATAAGGTGAGGATTTCATCACCCTTTCCTTTGCCCAAAAATCACAAAAAATTTCCACATTCTTGCATTTGCTTAGCTTTTAATAAAAACCAGTAGACTTGGCCCTAGGGTTCATAATTAGATTTATCATTTCTTAAATTCAAAACTTCTCTTTAAGTCTGGTGTCTAGGATTAGAGGTTAAAAGAGCTACGCTTAAGTGAGCTAGAGGTTATTTAATTGGGTCCTGCGAAAGCAAGGGGGACCTCCCTCTACTCTACCTCTTACCTGGTCGGTACAAGAAGAGTTAGGATTGGACTTAAGGAAGCATAAAGCTGATTTGAGAAAAATAACATAAGTCCAAGGAACACTTAGTGTTTAGGATAATTGTTTTGAAAGTTGTGATTGTTTGTGTTTGTCATAAAATTCAAAAATCAATAAAAATCTAAAAAATTCAAAAATCATAAATAGAAGGTTTTCATCTGTGCATGCTTGGTAGACGCTCCCAGGACTTAGATTGGTTCAACCTATAGACGAGATTGAAAGATTCTTTCATAGGATGGCAACCAAACCAGAACCAAGTTGCTAGAAATTTAGAAGAGGCTGCACCCAGACAGATGAAGGAATACTTTATTCCTTCTAACTATCAACCTGCTACTTGTATCAGGCCAAAAATTCTGGCAAATCATTTTGAGATCAAACCTGGAACCATTCAGATGTTGCCATCCTTTTATGGCAATCCCAATGAAGATCCTTATAGGCATATAGATGAGTCCTAGAGATCTGTTCCACTGTGAGGATCCAAAATTTCACTGAAAATGCCTTGAGATGACCCTATTCCATTCCTTTGAGGATAAGGCCAAACATTGGTTAGGGACCATAGGGAGAACATTACAACTTGGCCAGAAATGTAGCAGAGTTTGAAGAAATTCTATCCCATTGGCAGCACCAATACAATGAGGAGAGCAATCACTAGATTCTCCCAACACCCGGAGGAGAATTAATGCATGAATCAGGGAGAGATTGAAGGAGTTGCTTAGAAAATGCCCACATCATGGTCTGTCGAGGTGGCAAATTGTACAAGCTTTATGAAGGACTGACTGAATCAAATAGGCAAATGGTTGATGCTTCGTGTGGAGGAGCATTCATGACTAAGAGCGAGGATGAGGCATATAATCTTTTTGAAACATTGAGTGAAAATTCTATCATAATGCCTCACTCTACTCTTATGAGAGAGCGTTAGGACGGTAAAGAAGGCAGGGATGTATGAAGTAAAAGGGAGAGGAGAATCAGATTCTAGGGTAGAAGATCTTATAGCTAGACTTGACCAAAGATTGGAGCAGAAGTTGGAATAAAAATTTGATCAATTATATCTTTGACTAGGCAAGCCACACCAATTTTTCTCAACAACCTGAAACTTGTGCTATGTGTGCTAGCCCAGCTCATCCACCAATGCCTGTCCCACTACTGCCCAATTACCTCATTCATTCAAGAACAAGTTCAAGTTGCTCAAGGTTTCTCCAAACCCTCCTATGATCCATATTCTAACACATACAACCCTGGTGGAGAAGCCATCCAAACTTTCATGGAAAAATCAATCAGAACAAGTTCCCAACCTACCTTCAAGCAATTCCATGTACGGTCAATTCTATCCCAATCAGAATTCGGGATTTGGCCAATCTTCTAACTCAAACCTCCACAATTCCAAGGAAGTCAAAATTCAATCAATTTGCTCATACAAATTCCAACAATCTTATATCAACCACCACCTCTCAAACTAATTGGGACGATAAGATGAATCAACTTCAAAATATGATGGCGACTCTATGCCAAACTGTGCAAGAACAACAAACTCAATATCAAACTCAAAACCAAAATTTCAACAAAATTTGGCAACGATAGAGTCCCAAATTGCTGATGTATGTCAAAGGAGGGAATTGGGTCAGTTACCAAGTCAAACCATAGCAAACCCAAGGAAAAACCTCCTGGATTTTGTAGAACCAGCAATACCATCAAGCTCAGGGGTATAGACCACTTTAACCAAATGCCCTCCACCACAAAACAAAAACAACAAGCTTTTGTCCAAAAACATTCCAGCACACAAATTCAGAATCAACATTACAATAGGATCATCCTCCTGCCCAAGCTAGGGGCCCTCAAGTGGAAGATGTCAAAACTGTGTCAACTTTAAGAAGTGGAAAAATCTTGATAAATCCTCACCCACACATGTCAACATTGAATGAGGATAAAGAAAATGAATTGAAAGAGAATGTTGAAAAATAAGAATCCAAGGGAAAAGAGGAAAATGACAGAAGAATCCCTAGACAAAGTCAAAATGAATGAAGACCAAACTGTTACATTCCAAGAGTCCCTTTTCCTGAAGCTTTAAAAGCAAAATCCAAAAACAAATCAACTGGTAATGAAGAACTCTTGGAACTGTTAAACAAGTTCACATCAACATTCCTTCTTGAAGCCATTAAGCATGTGCCTGCTTATGCCAATTCTTAAAAGAAATGTGCACTCCAAACGTGAAATGAGAAATAAAACTGAAACAATCATTCTTCCAGAAACTGTGAGTGCCATTATCTTAAATCAACTCTCTAAAAAACTCAAAGATCCAGGCACTCCACTAATTACTTGCACCATAGGGGGAGTCACTTTTGAAAGCAGTCTTGTGGATTTGGGAGCCAGTGTCAATCTCCTAACGTTGCTATTTCGAGAAATTCAAATTAGGATAATGAAACCCACTTCTGTCATCCTTCAACTAGCTGATCGTTCTGTTACACTCTTAAAGGCTTAGTTGAGGACGTTATTATAAAAATCAATGATGTTACTTTCCTGCCGATTTCATCATTTTGGACATGAACACTCCTCAGGATTTAACTCAGTCCACCATCATCCTTGGTAGACCTTTTTGGCTACAACTAGAACCAACATTAATTATGCTACCGGGATGATGGATATATCATTTGGGGATGAACGGTGTAGTATCAATATTTTTAAGGCATCTGGGCACCATGATCAAGGAGAGAGTTGTCTAGTGGTAGGCTCCTTGAAGAATCTTGTGTGAAAAAAGCAGTAGACCAACCTGTGCTCTAGGGTTAAGGGAGAGAACAATCCAAAGCAAAGCCAAAAATCTATAAAGCCAAAGACAAAGCATTCCATGAAAACAACATTCATAGAAAATTTTTTCAAGTACATGATCAAGTCTGGCTATTTAATTCTAGGCTTCGTGGAAATTGATGTCCCGATGGGATAGTCCTTACACTGTTGTCAAAGCTTGTGATAATGGTGATGTCATTATTCTTGACCCAAAAACTGGACATTCATTCACTGTCAATGGGCAAAGGTTAAAACATTTCTTTGAAGCCCACATTCCTTGAAAATTTAGTCTACCAAGCTAGCTGAGCCAAATGGAGCCTAATTGCGTCGGCTGAAGACGGAAACTTAGCGCTTCTTGGGAGGCAACCCAAGTGTACAGATTTCTTCATCAGGTAATTCTCTGTCTTACTTTCTTTTCCTGTCAATAAGTAGGGGGGAGAGGTAGAATAAGCATGCATTCATAGTCCTCATCCCGAACATTGCTTCATTTCTTTTTCTTGAGCTTGTACATATGCAAATAAAAATTTCACAATGTTTCATCTTGAATAAAAATGCGTGGCTTTACGCATCCCAGACTATGTGTCTGATATTAACCATTAAATTTTGTAGTTGTCACATTCCTTTGCAAACATCCATGTTAGGTAGCCTCTAGTAAAGGATTACTATACTCTTGTCTACCTTATGTAAGGATTTATGGCAAGAAGTTTCATACCACACTACACAGCCACTTAGACTAGCTGAACCCGAATGTAGCAAATTTGTCAAGGCTAGTAGGAGAGAGTGATTGATTTCTCCCTTCCCCTTAAGTGAATTGTGAAGGAAGTGAAGGCATGTGATCAAGGAACCTGACTGTTCATCCTTCCGTAAAGAGGAAAAGAAAGAAAAGGCAAAAAAAGCAAAAGCAAAAGCAAAGAAAAAAAATTATCCATGAAAAATGCCCAGATCTAAGTAAAGTTGGACTCGCTACTCTTGAAAGGTGATGGGTTGTGCAGCATTATGGATGAAAAAGAAAGAAATAATTCTGAGTGCACAAGTGCAAATAAAGAGGTAAAGTCCTCAACTCAGAGAATAATCCTCAAGGAAGTTGGGCGGAATGGAACTGAGAGAAACAACCTGATCTGACTGAGCAATGATCTTATTCCACAATTCTTTTCTTCCCCCTCGAATTAATCTAATCTCAAATACTAGTTGAGATAGAGGAGCTCCAGGAGGGCTGATGTGAACTCTTAAGTGAGCTACTTTTTGTGCACTAATTTCTTGCCATAAGCCCTTACAATTAGGAAAGACATGTCTTTACATGAATTTTTACATGATGGCTGGTTAGCATGAGAGATTACATCTTCTAGTCCTACATCTGGAATAATTTTCATTGCTAAGAGACTAGCAATGTTCAAGTAGGGGGGAGTTGATAACTGCATATTTTTTTGTTAAACTTCATACATATAGTGAATTTATATATTCTTTGTCTATAAATAATGTGCGCATTGACTTTAATTTTCATTTCATCCATGAATAAATTTGAACATATTAGTTAACTTTTCGGGTAGAACACATAGTTAGATCCTCATTTAAATAAAGTCGATATCTTTTGAATAATTATTTTCTCTTTTTACAAGTATATTGTACATAAAAATCATTGGTCTTAGATTTTCTTAATCATCTCTTGTAAATATTAGTTTATAAATAAATCAAATTTTAAATAAATCTTAGTTAAATAAATGTCATTTACCTAAACACCATCATGTCACACACCCCACCAATTCCATTAAATAAAACTTCCATATCCAATCCCATCATGCCACACACCCCACCCAAACCCATTAAATAAATAAACACTTTAAACATTTCCACATTTAATACTCACCCACTCCACTTACCATTTTCTTTGTTTTCTTACCCACAGATCCACACAGCTGCTGGAAGCGAGTTGGGGCAAGAAGTTGCAAGGCGGCTGGTGTGGAGGGTGCAGAGCAGGGAAGTAGGCGGTGTGAAGTGGTTGTGCAGCTGTGTGGAGGGTATGCAGATGTGTGTTGATGCGGTAGCTGATGGTGGTGGGCTGGCTGGTGCTGATGGTGAGAGTGCAGAAGATGGCCACTGCGGCCAGGGCCATGGTGCAGCAGCTGGGTGACCAGATGGAGGGCGCGACTGTGCTGCGGCCAGTGCCCAGACCAGGGCGCGGCGGCCTGGGATCTGGCTGGCCAGGTGTGTGAAGCTGCTGAAGACCGGTGCGGGCTGGCCTGGTTCGTGTGCTGTGCTGCAACCCTGGTGCGATGGAGATGGCTGGGCCTTGCGGGCTGGTACTGGGTGATGTGCTGAGGTGGCGGACATGCAGCTCTGGCAGAGGACCTGCTAAGGTGGCCAGCCCAGCTGTGCAGGGATTGCGCAGAGGAGCTCGAGAGGAGGCGCCCGAGCATCTATAAAGGACCCCAAGTCCTCACAGTTGGGGGGCTTCGCTGGTTAGAGTTTTTTTGGGGAGCATTAGTTTTGATTTCTTAGGGATTTCATATTTCTTTCCTTTATTTTCCTTTTGAGCAGAGCAGTGAGGGAGACGAGTTGAGATGTTTAGGGGTTCTCTTGTTCAGATTTTAGTTTAATTCCTTGCCATTTTCTCTGTATTTTCTTTGAGCATCAGATTTAGAGTTCTTATTGTTGGGAATTTAGTTTAGCAATTTAAATTCCATTTCTCATTTTTGTTGAGCATTTGAGCTATTGGAGTTCGAATTTTTAGGGATTTCTTTTTTTTGCTTTATACTGATTTTCTTTCAAGCAGAGCAGGGAGGGAGAGGCTTCACTAGTCGGAATTTTTGATGTTTTAGGATTTTAGTTGTTTTCCTATTCTTCCATTGTTCTTCCTCAGTTCTTGGGGTTCGACAGTGGAGTTTTTTTTTTTTTTTAGGAATTTTGTTTGCCAATGTTTCTATATTTTCCTTCGGCATAAGATGGGCAAGTTTGATTAGGTGGAATTTAGTTTACTTCTTGTTCTTCTGTATTCAGCATAAGGGATCGGGAGAGATGGATCGGAAGGAAATTTTAATTTCATGTTTCTTCTGTGTTTCTTCCTTTCTATTGCTAAGAGTTCATTCTATTTCCTTTTCTTTTTTTTTGTGGAGATTCTAGAGATGGACGACTTCTTCCTTTGTTCTTAAGGAGGGCAATAAGGGTGATTCAGGGAATTGTTCAGTGTTTTCCCTTTTCTGAATTATTCTTTCTTCTGTAAGCTTTTGAGTATGCGACTATTCTGCTGTTGGAGATGAGTTGGTTGAATTGAGTTCTTTGAGTTTTTATTTTCTGTTCTTCCGAAGATTAATTCTGGGAAGGGTTTGCTGGCTCTACTGTTGGGGAAGAGCAATAGAAAGTTTCTGGATTTTAGCTTCTCCCATCTCTTCTGTGTTTGGAGTTCACTCCAACATCTGTGAGGTCCTCAACATCTGGTTCTATTTAGCATTTTCCTAAGACTCGGATAGTTGAGTGGTAGTGGTAGACATTTGATTTGTTTTTTTTGAGAGCTGCTGTGTGAGATATGGAGTGTTCCTCCATTCCTTTTGTGTATATGAATCAATTCAGTGAAGCTTTCCATTTCTGCTGTGTCAATTCCATTTCTGTTGTGTTCTGTGAGGCCCCCGGAGGGACTGTTGTGTTTTTTGGGGATTACTTCCTCTTATTTGGGAGGATTTCAACTGCTGTGAGGGGCTAATGCATTTTCTGGGCTTTCTTTTTCTTCTTGGATAATTCGATTCAGTAAAGTTCTCATTTCTTCTGTGTGGATTTCTGCATTTCCTCTGAAGCATCTGGTGATCACGGAGATTGGTTGTCCAGAGCTT
Organism: Colocasia esculenta; assembly: GCA_014218235.1. Lineage (NCBI taxonomy): Eukaryota > Viridiplantae > Streptophyta > Magnoliopsida > Alismatales > Araceae > Colocasia > Colocasia esculenta. The sequence goes on along the minus strand of JACBKR010005334.1, from coordinate 11,472 downwards.
TCGGAGAGTTCAGATACTTGTTGGATCATGAGTTCAAGATGCAATTTACATTTTTTATTGTGTACCTGTTGTTCCCTCGAGTTGAGAGGGTACAGTGATATGATATCTCTTTCATTCAATTCTGCTTGTTATTTCATTAAGTTTGATATGTCAAGATTGTGCGGGATTTGATCATGTTGTTTACACATTCATTTTTAATGCATTGTCGATAGAGATTTCAAGTCGAAGTAGTTTTAATTCAAGCTTTATTCAGCCTCTCGTGGATATGACCTGTTCTCACCACTGTATGAGTTCATATTTGCTATTTTAATTTTGTGAGACAGTTTAGAGGAAGTGCGCATATTGACTTGTGCGAGGAACTCTGGACAACGAAAATGCACAGTCAACTATGTCGGGTTCACTCATATCTGCATATAACAATTTACAACTGTCCCATTACATTATTACATGTCCAATTAAAAAGTACAACTATCTGGGGCATACTCCGAGGGAGCACAAGCTCACACAACACTACTACAACACACTGCTGGTGGTACAAGTCTGTCACAACACCGCTGCAAGCCAAACACACGGCAAGCCTAAAAGAACTGTAGGGGAGTGAGCCTCAATGAGTCACAGGCTCAGTAGGGGCTACCCAAAACAACAACAAAACTATAGACACCTCAACCCCAGAGGGTCTCATTGGCAACACCATAGCCAAACCATTTCATACTCACGACAATTGAATTTAAACTGCAATGAAATAAACACCTTAATCAAACATAACCTCGGAAGGTAAGAAGAACAACAGGACTAGTTTCACACCACTAGTCCACACAATGACTGAAACGCCTAAGCCTTAAGCTTCACAGGCAAACCTCAACCTCGTGGGTAATAGGACAGCCAACCAAGTGTTGGTCCATTAAACCCCAATTACGATATATCAAAAGCTACACACACCAGATAACATGATCGGCTACAACGGGCCAATCCATCACATACTAAAACCATAATCGAAAGCTTACCTAAAGAAAGTTGAAACACCACAAGTGGAAGGTCCCATTACACGACCTCCACGGAACACAACTCCACCAAACCACAGTACGCATAGGCCACAAGCCTCATCAGAAAATTACCCACAAGAGTAACATGATGGTAACCACAAACTAATCCACAATAAACTTATAAATAAGATCTACTTAAAAGGATTGGATACAACAAGTGGCAGGTCAAACCACAAGACCTCCACAACACACGAGTACCCAAAAAGGTTGGTACAAAATGTACCACCACAAAACTGCAAAGTAACCCACAAAGGGTATAGGTACCTGCTACCTCAAGGTACCACAACACAAACACCACACTGAACCACAACTATATTGTGCCTTCACTTAGGCACAACATTACAAGTGAAACCTCAACCGGAAGTCACATAAACCACAACCGTAGTCACAACTGTGCCAACACCAGGGCACACCTCGAACGGGTCAAACCTCGACCACGAGTCACAACACACGAGCCACAAACTCACGAACCACAGCCAGTGGCAAAGCATGAGTCGGAAAGGAACGACGCCGCCACACACGGAACGAACTACTGGCTGATCAGGCCAGTATCCAACCCGAACAACACAACAGAAGAACAACCTCTTAGCCTCGCAGTCACGGACGAAAGGTCCAACTGCCGCTCCACAAGAACAAGTCAAACAACTGTGGAGACCAACCAACACCACACCTGCAGACACACAGCTGCAGGCCCATGCCTGGCACCTCTAAGGTCTCTAGCCGGAGCACCCTAAAGTGAGGCACTGGAAACAGGACTAGCTGGGGACCAGTGACGTCTACTGGTGTCTGTACCCCCAACTACGAGCGCGCTACAAGCGACTGCACACCCACAAACACAAGCCGCTGCTCTACTGTCGTCTTTCCTCAGCCGGACGTACAACTCAAACACAGGAGTGAGGGTGTCCAGGAAGACGACACAGACCTCAACGGTACCACACTGTACCGGGACACACCCGAGCAAAACAAACACACGTGCCTGACTCACAAAGAACCTGGGGTACCCGACTAGAGAGGCATTCCGGAATAGGCGTCGGACCACCACACTCGGCTAGCACACAAACCACGATATTTACATATATAGCCTTTATTTATAATTCACGATATACATGTGTTAGGATTAGCTTAACACCGGCCACAATGTGACCCTCAAGCTATCCTACACCAATACATACACAATCACATACATAATCTTGCCTATCATCGGTCACCCCGTGACCTCCATAGCAACACACACTCCACTTAATACATAAATCAGTATAATATTCATCGAAGGACAACAACAAACCAGGGCTAGGTCCACACATGACCTTCACTGCCCAAACACCACAAAGTCATGGCTAGGCTCACACAGGAACCTCATTGTCTAGTTATTACAACAAAACCTTAAACACTGAGCCACAGTAGGGTATATGCCATGCATACACTCACATCACGTAAACACCTCGCTGATTATATAAATAACACATTAACCACGTAAAACATGCCCGCCTCGTGAGCAATACACTCCACGGGCGTAACAAGTGCATTGGCTCCACCTATCATGCCATGCAACAATTATCATAACCAAAACACTGAAAGCATGTATAATCGGACCTCTCTGCTGAGGTCGCGACATGGGGTACTGTCGCCACCAGGTCGCGACACCCCGACGGACCGCGATTAGAAACCTTAATGCGACAGGGAGCAACGGCGCAATGAGATCGCACCACCCAAACATGTCGCGATAGAAAACCACAACGCAACGGTAAAACTGTCTCAACCTTGTTGCGACAGAACCCTTGGTCGCCATCCGGTCGTGACCCTTTAATGTGTCGCCTTCCAAACTTGAACGCGACGCATCAGGCTATCGCGTTGAGAACGCGACGCCCAGGATTGTCTCCTTACCAGGTGCAAACCCTAATCCGGGAGGAATTCCACGGATTACCATTCCGGACCATTCAAACACGATTAATTCTCATTTTACATTCTTTAATGGATACCCTCGCATGGTATCTAATGTTTGCAAAGCATTAAACAAGCTAACATGCAATCCACAACACAAATCGAGGTAGAACACCCTACCTTCGCGAAGAACGTGAAGACCGGAGTTCCCTCGGCGTTTCCCCCGCTCCACGCGACAACCTCGCGGCGAGAAACATGGCGAGAACTCCACCAGAACCTCGAACCGCTCGGAAAAACCCGCAGCAGCTCCCCCTGCCGAGCAGAGCTTCCCCTGCTCTGTTCGGCGGGGTTTCTTAAAAACGCACAGCGGTTGGGATCGCGATGTGCACCCCCGTCAGTGACCGTCGCCTTCCCAAGGCCGACATCAGCTGACTACCCGGCGAGCGACACACGGCAGCCATGCAGACGATGTCCGCCAAACAGCGGTAACAGGAACGCGACCCCAAGGGCTGTCGCGTTTAGATCGCGACGCAAGTCTTCGTCGCGTTCACAGCACAAGACCTGTGAGCACTTGGGCCCAATGGCCGGCCCCTAAGCCTCACAACTCACGCGAACATCTGAAACACAAGCTAATGGGCCACACATTGGCCACCAACCGCTAAACCTGGATCCACGGGGATCCGGAAAACGCGCGACGTTACATTATTATCACCTAAAAAGAAATATCGTGCTCGATATTCAAAACAAATCATACTAAACCAGATTATCACCTAAAAAGAAACAAAACCGTATACAAAACAATTAGGATACTCTTTTACTGCATCTGCCTTTCAAATTATCTGTGCTGACTGAAAAACTGATTCAATCTATTCATTTTTGAACTTGCTTATTCACCTGTACTATCTGATCCTTTTGTTCATTTTCCTACTTGTTCTGCCTTTCATTTTTTCTTTAATTCATTTCTTAGCTGCACTGCCCGATTATTATATACCGCTTTTTCTTTTACCTTTCAGCCATAAGCAATTCTACCTTGCTGTTGGTGCTTTATCTCCTTAGACTGAACCTGCTTCCACAATTTTCTGACAGTGTTTGCAACATTTCTTTCGGGACCACTTTGCTTTTCCCGAATATCTTACACTGTAATACTCTTTCATGCCGCCATTTTCTTTTTCTATTTATCATTGCTTGTTGTTATCCTACCTCATCTGCATTTACATTCACAACTGTCACCTCTTCAAAGAAAACCAATCACCATCTTTGAATTTTCTGTCTTTTTTCATATTATTCTGCTCATACCGCTTTAAGTCATCTAAATAAAAAACCATAATAACCTCTGTTCCTTTATTCCGCTGCGCAAAACTTTACACTTTCTCTTTATTCAAGCAAACCTTGAGCAATCTGTGAATATTAAATCTCTTTACTTCCACTTCCGCTGCGCTACTCTGATCACACTGAACACTTTTGCAAAATATTCCACATTTCTGTTCTCATTATTACTTTCAATTACTTTCTTCTGGCTTCAACTGTATTCATTTCTAACTTTACCTATTTCTCAAATCATCTTATTTAATTAATCCTGGCTGAAGATATCACTGCAATTTTTGATCTGCCAAACCATTATTGACATATTGCACTCTTCATATACCTTTCTTGCTTTACTGACATTTCTGGCTAATCTCATAATTTTGTTGCATAACCTTTCCAAATATTCTTTAATTAATCTATTCCTGCTCCTGCATCAAACTCTGTAATATTTAATAACAGTCAATTTCTGCTCTATTGAATCATTTCTTTGCACCAATATGCAAACTCTAACTGACATTTCCTGACTCATCTGACCTTATTCACTTCATCATTTGCTAAATTCCTCCTTTCTCTGATCCATATCTCTTCTTTATATAAACTGCCAGTCATTTTGACCATAACATCTTTGTTGTAAATACTTCTCTTATTCCATTAAATGCTCTTTTCTTAAATAATATAATATCATAATCTGCCATTCATCAACTAAATATTCCTCTTGTGCAATTCTCAGAAAATCTCATTGCACACTAATTTTTTCTTTTCTCTCTTTCTTTATTCAACTGATCCTTTCTATACTTATTTATACAAATCCTCATATCCACTTCCTGTTACCATCATTATCCATGACAACATTTTTCTCAAATTTCTGATCTGGCATACTTAATCTATCTGCCATAATCACTGCTCTTTATGTACTAGTACTTCTTTTTAAAGCTGATCTGTTTTACTTAATCATGCCAAACTCTTCATAACACTAATCACATTCTCATCCACATTGTTCTTGATATCATCTGACTCAGATCTCTGATGCCACAATACCTCTGCTGCGGTTCTCAACTAATTTTGCACAGTTAATCATTTCTAACACCACACTGACTTGTTCCTCATTACCTTGTTACCATATACCTGTCTCTGCTAACTCTGTATTCTTACTTATTGGATTCCATATCCAAACTTATTAATCTCCTCAATTCCTTTAACTGTGAATCTTTAACAACCAAATTGTTCTATCACAACCAGCACACTGGTATAATCACACAGATTATACCACCTCTAATCACATCAACTTTCAACAACTGCTAATAGCTACCAAATTCTCAACACATAAACACGTTCTACAGAATAAAAACTTAAACAAATACCACTTTAACCACACAAAACCGCAGACTTACTACCAGCAGTAGACATTAATCCATGTATTGGGATATGTACTTTCAATGTCTTTTCATATTCTAACTGGACATTGCTCTGATACCAACTGTGACGGACCGGAAATTTATGCCCGATATGGCTCCATATCCAGATCCGCCTCCAGCGAACGAACCGAAGTCTCGCAAGGGATATCTCATCCACGTGTCCGTAAGAATATAAAAGACAATTACACAGTATAAAACACAAGAAAGTATATGTGCTCATATCTGCATATAACAATTTACAACTGTCCCATTACATTATTACATGTCCAATTAAAAAGTACAACTACCTGGGGCATATCCCGAGGGAGCACAAGCTCAACAACACTACTACAACACAACTGCTGGTGGTACAAGTCTGTCACAACACCGCTGCAAGCCAAACACACGGCAAGCCCTGAAAAGAACTGTAGGGGAGTGAGCCTCAACGAGTCACAGGCTCAGTAGGGGCTACCCAAAACAACAACAAAACTACGGACACTCAACCCCAGAGGGTCTCATTTGCAACACCAATAGCCAAACCATTCATGCTCACAACAATTGAATTTAAACTGTAATTGAATATAAACACCTTAATCAAACATAACCTCGGAAGGTAAGAAGAAACAACAGGACTAGTTTCACACCACTAGTCCACACAACGACTGAAACGCCTAAGCCTTAAGCTTCACAGGCAAACCTCAACCTCGTGGGTAATAGGACAGCCAACCAAGTGCTGGTCCATTAAACCCCAAATTACGATATATCAAAAGCTACACACACCAGGTAACATGATCGGCTACAACGGGCCAATCCATCACATACTAAAACTATAATCGAAAGCTTACCTCAAGAAAGGTGAAACACCACAAGTGGAAGGTCCCATTACACGACCTCCACGGAACACAACTCCACCAAACCACAGTACGCCTAGGCCACAAGCCTCATCAGAAAATTACCCACAAAGGGTAACATGATTGGTAACCACAAACTAATCCACAATAAACTTATAAACAAAGATCTACTTAAAACAGATTGGATACAACAAGTGGCAGGTCAAACCACAAGACCTCCACAACACACGAGTACCCGAAAAGGTTGGTACACAATGTACCACCACAAAACTGCAAAGTAACCCACAAAGGGTATAGGTACCTGCTACCTCAAGGTACCACAACACAAACACCACACTGAACCACAACTATATTGTGCCTTCACTTAGGCACAACATTACAAGTGAAACCTCAACCGGCATGTCACATAAACCACAACCGCAGTCACAACTGTGCCAACACCAAGGCACACCTCGAACGGGTCAAACCTCGACCACGAGTCATAAACCCACGAGCCACAAACTCACGAACCACAGCTAGTGGCAAAGCACGAGTCGGAAAGGAACGACGCCGCCACACGGGAACAAACTACTGGCTGATCAGGCCAGTATCCAACCCGGACAACACAACACAAGAACAACCTCTCAGCCTTGCAGTCACGGATGAAAGGTCCAACTGCCCCTCCACAAGAACAAGTCAAACAATTGTGGAGACCATCCAATACCACACCTGCAGACACACAGCTGCAGGCCCATGTCTGGCTCCTCTAGGGTCTCTGGCCGGAGCACCCTAAAGTAAGGCACTGGAAACAGGACTAGCTGGGGACCAGTGACGTCCACTGGTGTCCATACCCCCAACTACAAGCGCGCCACAAGTGACTGTACACCCACAAACACAAGTCGCTGCCTACTGTCATCTTTCCCTCAGCTGGACGTACAACTCAAACACAGGATGAGGGTGTCCCGGAAGAGGACACAGACCTCAACGATACCACAGTGTACCGGGAAAAACCCCGAGCACAACAAACACACATGCCTGGCTCACAAAGAACCTGGGTACCCGACTAGAGAGGCATTCCGAATAGGCGCCGGACCACCACACTCGGCTAGCACACAAACCACGATATTTACATATATAGCCTTTATTTATAATTCACGATATACATGTGTTAGGATTAGCTTAACACCGGCCACCATGTGACCCTCAAGCTATCCTACACTAATACATACACAATCACAATCACAAACATAATCTTGCCTATCATCGATCACCCCGTGACCTCCATAGAACCACACACTCCACTTAATACATAAATCAGTATAATATTCTTCGAAGGACAACAACAAACCAGGTCTAGGTCCACACATGACCTTCACTGCCCAAACACCACAAAGTCATGGCTAGGCTCACACAGGAACCTCACTGCCCAGTTATTACAACAAATCTTAAACACTGAGCCACAGTAGAGTATATGCCATGCATACACTCACATCATGTAAACACCTCGCTGATTATATAAATAACACATTAACCACGTAAAACATGCCCGCCTCATGAGCAATATGCTCCACGGGCGTAACAAGTGCATTGGCTCCACCTATCATGCAATGCACAACAATATCATAACCAAAACACTGAAAGCATGTATAATCGGACCTCTCTGCTGAGGTCGCGACATGGGGTACTGTCGCCACCAGGTCGCGACACCCCGACGGACCGCGATCAGAAACCTTAACGCGATAGGGAGCAACGGCGCATTGATATCGCGCCCCCCCGACATGTCACTGTAGACACCCGATTCTGACTAATGAGTTGAACCATTTTCTTGTTATCTTAGTGAGCCCCTAGTAGGTCACTCACCTTGATCCCATCATTAGCCTTGTTTTGAGCCCATTAACAACTCAAATTGCCTTGAAATCCCGCCCGCCATCACTTTAAGAGAATCCTTAGGCCTAAATAACCATTATCCTTTCACATGATTGGCTGATAATTCGCAGATAATTGACTTCCTTGACGGTCGTATCGTAGCGTCGCGTCTCAGTGTCGCATCGCTACGGGCCGCTGCGACAGCCCATGCATTTTCATGCACGTGGGCATACTGTCGCGACGCCTCGCCCCGTCGCGTCTCCATGCTGCGGCCCTATGATACGCCGCTGTTAGGTTGAATGTGTTTTGGAATTTCCTAAAGTTGTATTTTAATGATGACAATGAACATCACTCATACTTTGATTTTGATGATGACATATTGTGATTTTAATGATGAGATGTTGTGATTTTAATGATGACAAGTTGTGATTTTAATAATGACATATTGTGATTTTGATGATGACATGTTGTGATTTTGATGATGATATGTTGAACATGTTATACATTTATACATATCACAATAATGCTTAAACAACATGTTTTTGATGTTTAATATCTCATATTTTAATGATAATATCTTGTACTAATGGCTTATGTGTTAAATTTTCAGGTTCACACATTTTTGTCTTGGTACACTAGATCAAGTCAGGTCGACACTAGACCCAGTTTCCAGCAGATCAGTTTGCCTGACTGGGACAGCAGGTTGACACTAGATCAAGTCAGGTCGACACTAGTCCCAGATTCCAGAAGGTCTGGTCGACACTAGATCAAGTCAGGTCGACACTAGTCCCAGATTTCAGAAGGTCAGGTCGACACTAGACCCAGTTTCCAGCAGATCAGTTTGCCTGACTGGGACAGCATGTCGACACTAGATCAAGTCAGGTCGATACACTCCGGCTGAAAGTCAAAAACGTGAATTTCTCTGGACACGTGGCTGCTTGGGAATGAGGGGATTTGACCTAGGTTTCCGTGCCCATGCACCCCAAGGCACTTTAACGACATATGGGGCTATAAATACCCATGTTCCTTGTACCCCAAGGCAAGAGAGCCCATACACTTCCAGAAGAAGCCTTTTGGCAGCCAAAGGGGTTTTCCAGATTTGTCTCCATCTCTAGAAGCTGCAAGCAATCCTTTCAAGAGGAAGGACAAGGGAATCAAGGGGAATCCCTGGAGAGAAGCCTGCTATGCTAGGCAAGGGAGAAGATCCAACTGAAGAGGCGTAGGAGAAGAAGGATTTCTGGCATTTCAGATGCCATCAAAGCAGAGCATCGCCAATTGAGGAGAATCTCCATCATTTCCATCAAGACTCTCAATTGAAGCGTCTGCAAGGCCTCTTCATCGAAGAACACTCTTTCTACATCTATTTGCCTTATTTCTGAGTTTGTTCTTCCTTATTTCGTCAATGAGATTTGTGCATAAAGTTCTGCACAAATTATGTTACGAAACTATCTTGAATCAGATCATTGCTAGAGGATCTGATCTCTTTTGTGTTTGATCTAGCTTTTGTACTGTGAGCCATCGAGCTCTGGTTTGTGAGTCGCCGCACTCACTGTGTGGTTTGAGCCATCGTGCTCAATTTGGAGTCGTCGTACTCCAGTTGTTGTTTGAGCCGTCGTGCTCAGTTTGGAGTCGTCGTGCTCCAGGTGTTTCTTGAGTCGTCATGCTCAAGGTGTTTGGAGTCGTCGTGCTCCAGTGTGAGTTGTACTCAATGTTTTTGAGTAGTGTGGCCTCACTATGTGAGGGTGGACGTAGGGGTCACTGGAGGTGATTTCCGAACCACCTAAAAATCCTCTGTGCAGGTTTGAATTGTGGTTGACTTTATATCTCGCTAGATGCATGTATAGGATTTCGCTCACACTACTAATTGATTTGCTCACAAACACTATTCTCACTTCAGATCACTAAATTGTTTGGGTGAATTGATCTCTGATTCGAAGTAATTTTAATTGCTTAAGCTTCCGTGTTAATTGGTGTAAGATCTATTCAACCCCCCCCCCCCCTTCTAGATCTGATCCATCCACCCATCCGATCCTAACAATTGGTACAAAGCGGGTTAATGTCTGTTACTGATTGATTTGATTGCTTCTGTTGATCTTGTGTTAATTGCTTGAACTGTTTGCTTGATCTTTCACTGTCTCTGTGTGCTTAATCACTCTGATTCCTACCTTTGGTATTAGAGCAGGTTAACCACTCTAATTGTTAGATCTAATTCCTTGCTACATTGATTCTCTGTGATTAGATCTAATAGTCCTTTGAGTTTTGGTATAATGGAAAATTGTCTTAATCTACATGAATTTTCTGTTATAATTTCAGAGAAATCCCCAAGCTCATTTCATTGGATTTCTCAAAGGTAAATCAATTCCAGATCCATTTATGAATTCTAATTCTGATTCTGATGCAGATGAGGCATGTCTTATGCTGAATTGGTTGAGTTCTGTAAGAAATACAAAATCTTAATGCAAAACTGAACACTAAGAAAAATTTTGAAAAAGACTTTAAACACGCCATAAAGAAATTGAAAATTGACAAATACACTTGAATTGCTCTAGAACAATGATAAAGATTTTTCAGAAGAAAATGAGAATTTGAAAAATGAAGTTGAAAATTAAATTCTGAGAAAGAGAATTGGAAGATGAAGTCCAAATCTGTGAAAATAAACTGAATGGATTGAAAGAAAACCATGAGCTATTGAAATCAAAAGTTATTGATTTGGAAAATGAAAATGGAAAATTGATTGATCTCAATGAAAACTTCAAATTTGATAATGATCAATTAAACAAACAGATTTCTAACATGGCTCATGATTATCAAATAAATGAGAGATGCAAACAACTTGTTGAAGAAAATCATCATCTAAAAAGGAAGATTGAATGCTTATTCCATGACAAACCATTGGACAATGAATGTAGCAATTTGAGTAATAAATTACCGATTTAGAAAAACAATTGCTCAATTTGAAAATGAAAAGAACAAGATGAAAAAGGTTTGGATGTCATGCTAAATAAACTTCAAAATTCAGAAAAAGAAGTTGTTGCATTAAAAGCTGAAAAGCAGAAGTTTGGACATGAATTGAAAAATATTAAAACACAAGTCTTGTTTCTGTGAGAGATAAGAATTGGAAATAAACAAAATTAACATTTGTTAAAGCTGCTG
>JACBKR010005333.1:0-18880 GCA_014218235.1 Colocasia esculenta | reverse complement strand
ACCTTGGAGCCATTCGGCTTAGGGTCTTTAGAATCTCCCAACTAGTTGCCACCAAGTGAGCGGGCAGTTCGGAGCAAGGGAACCCCGCATGGCTCAATACCTTCAACAGGTCAAGAAACAGGCAGAGGGCCTCCTACACTTCGAAGTCATAACACGTCCCGCGGGAGCAGAATGTGCGAGCCGATGCACTTGCCAAGTTGGCGTCCTCAGGTGACATCGCCCCTTCCCGCTCGTGTTTATTGAAGAGCTCACCTTACCGAGCACAGAGGTAGACGTGCAGCCATAGAAACGGGCCCACCAACTCCGAGTTGGGTGGACCCTCTCTTGGCGTACTTACTCGGGGGTGAGCTTCTGCCCGAACAGAGCGAAGCTCGGAGAATCAGGATGCGTTCTCAGCACTTCACCCTCGTAGAAGGTAAGTTGTACCGACGGTCCCTTTCAAGACCTCTCTGCGTTGCCTCAACCCTGAGGAGCCCTTGCGGCCACAGAAGAAGTCCACGAGGGGCTGTGCGGAAGCCACCTGGGGGGCAGAACGCTAGCACGCAGCATTATCCGAGCAGGGTTCTGGTGGCCTTCTCTTCAGAAGGATGCATGTCCTTCGTCAGGAATGTCCAGAATGCCAAAAGTTCGGAGAACTCATCAAGCAGCCTGCCAAACAGCTTCACAGCTGTAACGCCCCGACGCGGAATATCGGAGCGGGATTACAGTTATTAAATAGTACAGAGCGAGAAATAAATAACAGACCATGCACAATTGGATAACACCAATTAAACTCCAATTTCATTAATAATCCAACAACCTCCATTACATTCACTAATAACTCATTAACTGACTATACATCAATGTATCAGAGCCAAACTAGGGCCCAGAGTACTTTATTCAAATCAACTAATACAGAATGACTATCTGACTCACTAACTCATAACTATACTAACTGACTACTACTAGAAAGCCTTGGTTGCTGGAAAGGGGTCACTCCTGAGCATCGTCCTCAGTCCCGTCCTCGTGAGTGTGGTCATCGTCATACTCGCCTGAAACACATTAATAAAAATGCAGGATGAGCGAATAACGCTCATTAGGACTTAATATCTCATGTAAACAAACAGACTTAAAGTGTTTAACCTTTTATCAAGCAGGATAACTAACAGGAACGAGAAAGTACGAGAACGATCAGGTATAGTCGTGCCAGTAAGTTCAAGACAAGAATACCTTCATAGGTAACAAGTACAAAAGATTTGGCCATATTTCAAGTTAACAAGTAATTGCACAGCAGTGCACAAGTCACAATAGCAAGTAAAGCACAAGTAACATGCGTTTGGTCGATCATTTTATCAACCACAAGTCAAGTGTCATGTACAGGAAGTTTGTGAATTGTCTTAGATTAAATCTTGATAGTCATGCGTTTGGTGTATGCCATCACCTGATCATTAGACCCCCGCGAGTTATAGCCTTTCAGGTGCTCCTCCCAAGGACCAGATCGGGCCCTTATTATGTTGCCTAGCATAGTCATGTTTGTTATCTTAGACAATCACAAAATGGCCAAGAGAGTACCAAGAATAGATGAGAGTAGTAGATGAACTAGACGAGAGTGTAGAGAGAACGTGAACAGATGAGAGTATCGAGATAGTAGATGAGATAGGGACATTTCCGTAAAAAGATGAGAAGCACGCGATAGTAACAGTTGCACGGCACCAGGTCGGGTACCGGCAGTCTGGTAGAAGTTATGCCCACTAGTCGTGCTATGAACACAGGCTAGATGGTCCAGCGTGATTGCAAGATAAGGAGAGAAGACTAAGGCCATGGATCGTACTAATCCCTAAGTGTAACGGATTTTAGGGTACAACAGCTCGTTGACTAAGGACGTGCGCCAAAGCCAAGAAGACTTACGGAGGTCTTGACAAGGAGTCCCTAGTCCAGTCGAGTAGTATCCCGGTGGAGAGGTGGTCCAAGTCAAGGAAAGTGTGTAAAAACAGGTCCGTCGTGCCTCGAGTGCTCGAAGGCGAGGGGAGGGAAAACAGTAACGTTAGATAAAAGCGCGAGTCAAAACGGAAACAATTGTATTTAACAAAATAGGGTAATTTAGTCATTTATTTCGCTAATTCACCGAATACATTATTGCATAATTTATCAAGGTCAAAAGGTAATTTACAATGTTATGAGTGTGCAAGTGTAAAGAAATCTTGAGGATATGACAAGTCGTGCTCACGGCTTTTAAATTAACAAGAATTATTTAAATAAAAATATTCAGGTCGATTATTAAGCTTAACAGTACATGGTTTAACTTGTATAAGGGTTATATAACAAATAAAGCAGGGGTATATGCATAATATAAGATTCTGGCCAAAATTTAAAGACGGCGACGGGGGTGCAGTCGCGATCATGGCGCGACGGGGCGCATGGGCGCGTTAAGCAGCGTATCGCGACAGGGTATCCTGTCGCGGGTCAGTCGCGGTGGTGCGGCCTGGCGCGACAGGCGAACCGGCCGGCCTAGCCTGGTTCGGGTTGGGAACGTGGCGGTGAGGCCCGTCGCGTTCATGACGCGATGTGGAGGCCTACCGGACACTCCTGTTATCGCGGCGTATCGCGCCGTCGCGATAACAGGGGCGGTCCAAGTTTTTCCCTTTTTCTCTGGGTAGACCCTTTTGACAGGGTCATTCTAAATTAGTATAAAATCGCACAGTGATCCAAAAAGCACCAAACCAGTTTTAAACGAAAGTAGACATGTATATCTATCAACATGCACGATTAATTTGAAATAGACAAGTCTTAGACATGCATTGATCAGGTTACTCTTTCGGGACCTAAACAGGCACAGTCAGGATTCAATGAATTAATTAGATGTATACATGATGAAAAATTATGAACCCAGCGGCGTTTGAAAGTAACATGTAGTAGTATTTATGATAATTGTATCATGGAATGATGTCAAGTTTGTACGAGGTTAAAAAGGAAACAAGGAGGGTCGAGTGCACAGGTCTGATAGATATTCAAGGATTTAATTCTCCCTCATGGGAGATGAAATAAAGCAAGACTAGGGGCGTTTGGAAAGCTATTACATGGTAGTACCAAGAGAATTTTCTCATAGCATGGAAACAAGTACGTGCAAGGTATTAGAGAAAACATGAGATTCGGGTTCATGGTGATAGTAGGATTTCACGAATTAAATTCGCCCAAAATGGATGAACGGAATACAACAAAACCATAGGGCTTTTGAAGAGGTACATGAAGGATACCTAGGGGAATTATTTCACGATTTTAGCTTGAGAGAGATTGCCTACCTTTTTTGTGGAAGAAGAAAACCCTAGTTTGGGATGACGAAAATCCGAAAATCCCCTTGTTCTAGCTCTCTCCTTGCTCTCCACGTCCAGCTCTCCTTCTCTTCGTCCTTCAGAGTCCAAACACGATCTAGGGCTTGGGTGGGGCGAATTGGAGGGTTTATTTGAGTAAAGAGTCCATATATCCTAAAACTCTCTCTTTTCCCAATAAAATCAATTTCCTTCTTTATCTCCCTCTTTCTCTCATTTATCACTTAATGGGTAGGGAAGAGAGCTTAAATCGTGGTTAAAGAGTTAGGATGGGTTAAGGACTCTTCTTTTAGATATATAAGGGTTATTAACATTTACTTAACCCTTTACTATTATTTAATTAATTAGATACGAATTTCATTAATTTAGTCTCATTCCTATGATGGGTATCCATATGTGACCCATTTCATTGGGTTTGGATTATTAGAGTAACCCGTTAATAATTTAGCTTAATGGGTAGTACTTTAATTCCCTTTATTTTCATTTATTCTCCCTTTGATTCTAATTAATTAATTATTTATTTATTTAAATAATAAAAAATTTATTTATTTGATTTTTTTTTTAAAATCCAGGGTACTACACAGCTGTTCGAGCCGCGCCCTTTGCCTATGGGGCATTGACATCTTAGGTCCCTTTCCAGAGGCCCAAGGTCGGAAGAAATTTTTGTTCGTAGCCATCGATACTTCACCAAGTAGATCGAGGCCGAACCTGTTGCCACAATCACCGAACAAGCCGCTGAAAGTTCGTCTGGAAGAACCTTCTCTGCAGGTTTGGTGTCCCAAGGGTGATCACTTCTGACAACGGGAAGCAATTCGACAACACCTTCTTTAAACAGAAATGTGCCGAGCTCGGGATCTACAACCACTTCACCTCCGTGGCTCATCCCCAGGCTAACAGTTTGGTTGAAAACGCCAACCGAACACTGCTGCACGGGATCCACACAAGGTGGAGGGCTGCAGGTGGATCATGGATTGACGAGCTTCCTAATGTTCTTTGGTGTCACCGAACGACTGCTCGGGTAGCTACAGGGGAAACACCTTTCCATTTGGCCTACGGCTCGGAAGCTGTTGTACCTCTGGAAGTAGCCTTCCCACCATCCGAACAACCCACTTTGACGAAGCTGCCAACAACCGTGCCCTGCGTGAAAACTTGGACATGCTGGGCGAACGACAGAACGACGCCAGCATTCGCCTTGTTTCTTATCAGCAACGGCTTGCACAATATTATAATGCGCGAGTCAAGGAAAGCGGTTCAATGTGGGAGATTTGGTTTTGCGCCGCTGTTCGGCTTCGGATCCCCGAAGAGCAGTCGGTAAACTGCCATCAAATGGGAAGGACCTTATCAGGTCACCCACGTCCTTGGGAAAGGCTCATATAAGCTAACTACCCCTAGTGGTGAAGCCATACCCAGGACTTGGCATGTATCTAACCTCAAGGCTTACCATTTGTAAAAGCCTTCGTTCGGCATCCACTTATCTTCCCTGTTCCTATGGTTCTCAATGATCTGTGCTGTAAATACAATGCTTATAAAACCCGCAGATCTCCATCCGAGCAGGAACAACGACGAAAGGGAGAAGATGGAAGAAAAAGAGACGCCATAGTCAAAACATAGAAAAGGAAAATTTCATTTACTAATCCTTTTTTTACAAGTATGGCTGCAAAAAGGGAAATACAAGAAGAACATGGAGCGTGGGGATTAAGGAGCTTGTTCGGAAGGACCAGCATCTTCACCCGAAGAGGGCATCCGCCCAGACTGGAATTGTGCGAAGCGCACACCATCTAAAGGGCGTCATGAGTGCGACGCCGGCATTCCCGAACAGCAACCTCAAAGGCTTCTCGGGCGCGTTCAACCCAGGAAAGCCGCTCTCCGAAATCCTTCCAGCATTGAGACCCACCCTGTAGCAGCGGGCCCCATACTCCTCCAAGTCTTCCTTGTATTCCGGCCCGGCCTTGTACTCAGCAACGGCACGGGCCCCCGCATCTACTACCACCTTGGCCAGGGCGTCCTTTTCGGCCCGCGCCAAGGTAGCATCCAACTTCGAAGCCTGGAGGGCAGCTTTGAGGTCTTCACCTCCTCCTCCAGCGCTGCTTCGCGAGCCTTATATCTCGCTGACAGGTCCTCGCAGAAAGCCGTCTGCGCCTCAAAAAGATATTTCTGCTTCTGACCCCGAGCAGCTAGAGCCTTGAGGATGACCAGCGACTTGGACATTCCATCCGCAAGTGCCTCCAGATCAACATCGCTCATGCCTTCATCCTCCAGGCCCTCCGGTGGTAACCTTCACTGGTCTCTCCGGAGTCTGCTCGGAAGGAAGGTCCAGGCACCTTGCCAGCTGGTCGAGACGAGAAGCAGTGGGGCTCGCGGGCAGCTCCCTTGGCGCGTTCTCCATGCGACGAAGGGTCGCCTCCAACACCGCCACCGAAGGATCTTCGAGAAGCTTCTTGAGCAGTGCTTCGCTGAGGGGTCTCCGGTCGTCATCGGACTCTTCAGCCGAGCACCGCCCCCAACACTCGCAGCCTCCCCCCAGTACCTTCAACTACCTTGGAGGTTGCATTTACATTGGCAACACCTCGGTGGGGGGCATGGGGGGCAGGATACCCCCGGTGGTAGCAACAATCTCCTCGGACGCCCCCGTCCGCGACCGCTTTTTCAGTGGCCCCTACAGCAGGAACCACTTCCTGTCCCTCAGACGGAGTTGCGCTTGGCGCTGGAGCCACCACGCTGCTTGCTACCACCCCAGCAGGGGTAGAAACTGTCGTCGCATCAGCGTCCTCCTCCCGCCAAACAGGAGACACCGCAACTTCTCCACTCCTCCTGGAAGAAGCCCCGCAGTGTTGCTGGTAGCACCGTGCTCGGCACCACAATGTTGGAAGCATCAGAGGGCTCCCTATCCTTCGAACAGGTGGACCCCCTGGCTCTTCTCTGGCAGGGCTCTCGGATTCGTCGCTCACGATGACGAGCCCCAACTCGGTCGCCATCTCCTGCGCGACCTCTGGGCGCTCCACGGAGGCCACTCGCGGCACTCCCTGATCGGCCGATTCTACGGCCTTACTTTTCCTGTGCAGCAGCAACTGCGCCTCTTCTTCTTCCTCTTCAGTCCCCTCCTCGTCACGTGGAGGAGTAGCCTGGACCATCTTCTTCTTCTTCCGAGCACGGAGTTGTTCTGCCTCCTCCGCGCTCTCTTCAAACAAAACTGGCCTCTTCTTTACGGAAGCGGAAGGCTGACTCGCCCCGTCACCCTTCTCCGGAGGAGTCCGAGCTCCAGCCGAAACCACCTCCTTGGTGGCCTTCTTCTTCAGGCGAATCCTTCCGGGCCCCTTTTCAGGGGCCCGTGCCTTGGCTGGGCGCTCCTCAGTAGCCAAAGGAGCAACGAGCGCCGTTGTTACTACGGCGCCAACCCTCACGGCAGAGGGAACCCGAACAACGGCAGCGACGTCGTCGTCCTGATACCCATATGCGCCAGAACAGGGATCTGCTCGGCAAAATCTTCGTTCGCCTCCTGATCCCTTCCAGCCTCCAGCTCTGCGGCAGCTGTACATAAAGAAAAGAAGAAGAGGAAGAGTTAGAGTGAGGTCACCAACCAACGAGTAAATGACCAAGAGTTCGTATACTTACTCCACGGTTTGCTCAGGCCATACTTGACGAGCAAGAACTCGGTCACATAGCCTTCTCCATTCGAACACCTGCTCGGAGAAGACGGTCCGACGCCCTCGCCTCGTCCTGGATCAGCTTCGGAAAGCTG
Source organism: Colocasia esculenta (assembly GCA_014218235.1). Lineage (NCBI taxonomy): Eukaryota > Viridiplantae > Streptophyta > Magnoliopsida > Alismatales > Araceae > Colocasia > Colocasia esculenta. The sequence goes on along the minus strand of JACBKR010005333.1, from coordinate 11,836 downwards.
TCCTTCCGTGCCGTGCGGATAACAGTGGGGAATCCCCACTCGGCACCACCCCGGTGGCGCACAAAGAATAGCCTGTCCATCCAACCCTTGTTGTTGGAGTATTTGTTGGACAGCCGATGTGCATCCTGTCTGTTCGGTGCTTCGCGTAGTAGATATCTGCTCCTGACGCCCGAGAAGCAAACAGCTTGAAGTGAGCCCGGAAAAACATCCGCCGAGCCCCGGATCTCTTTGATCTTGCAGATGACGCCGAAGATGCAGATGTATCTCTATGTGTTGGGCGTCAGTTGTATTGGGGAAACGCCCCCAACAGTTCAGGAGCGCCTTCGCCACTTCCGGCAGCGGTAGCCGGAAGCCCGCCTCCAGGTGATCTACGGAGAGGAGGAGGCAACCTGGTTTGTTCACCAGGAACGACTCCCCTTCCTTCGCGTCGATGATTTCATATTCGTCACCGATCCTGAAGCGCTCACGGAGTCCGTTGTAATGGCGGTACCGTGGTCCACTGGACGCCGCGACGATCACCCCACTTGCTCTGGCAACGGCCTTCCCTCTGCTCGCCATCGCTGGAAGAGTCGCAGGAAGCGGCAGCAGCAAAAGGAGACGAAGGAGAAGGTGGAAAGCTGGGAATGCAAGAAAACTCGAAGGTTGGAATGCTGGAAGGTTTTTCGAAGGCATGGCTCCCGCCTTCGCCTCCTCCCTCCTTATAAGGAAAGGGGAGGGAACGAAATTCGAGGCGGGCCCTAAAACGCCGCTCCTTCCAGTTTTGAAAATTTCCCCTCGGGTACAACGTCGGCGGCCATTCGAACACGACGACGACACTCCTGGCTTGACACGGCCTTGCACCCATCATGATGGGTTAGTCGTTTGACAGGACTCCAAGCGGCGGCACACGCAGCAGGCCATCGCATTAAATGCGGGAAGCGACGCCCTCGAAGTGCTCGTCTCACCGAGCCACTCGAGAGCTTGGGGGGCAAGTGATTGGCCAAATCTGGTCACCTAGTCCCATGATGGCCCACTACGGCCCTCTCGTGTCCTGTCAACAAACGTGGCGCCATTTCAATGGGCCACGTCCTCATCAGGGCGGTTTGAAGACCTCCAAGGTATGACCCCTGTGATCGGACGTCGTCAAGCTCCGCAGCAGCATATCCCGAGCAGGACATCTGTCCTTCCTCCGAACAGCTACGAACACTACCGATCAGCGCGTTCCCTCACCACGCGAGTCACCTGCTCGGTGATCTTGTCCGAAGGTTGCCGAACAGCTCTCCGTATCCTCACGACGGTTATAACCGCCCCAGACCACGCGCCCCATCATCAAGAGGCGCGTTAACTGTCTGGCATCTCAACGGGCATCTGCGTGCATAAACTCCTTCCGTTATGTGCATCCATTTAGGCGCTTTTCAGGCATGATCTACCAACATTACGCACGATCGCCTCCGCACCTACGCCTATAAAGGTACAGGTACAGGACGATGCACGGGTACGTTCTCTTGGACGCAAACCACCCTTCCACATACAAACCCTGTCTTGCAAGCCTCATACTGACTTAGGCATCGGAGGTTTTCCGGTCTTCACCGGGCCCCTGATCTAGCTCTAGTTTTGCAGGTTTCCGTCCGCACCAGCGTTCGTCTTCCCCATCTTCTCTAGTGGAGGTCCGTTTGGCTTCGGCCCAAACAGGAACTTACCACCACAAAATTGAAAAGCGTAATCAATTAATAACATAATACCATTAGAATAAAATTTGAAAATGACAAAAACCAACTCAACATACTTATTCAAGGTGAGCATTACTAGGTGTACGGAGTATCAGACAAACCATTTATTCGGTTACTCTTGTAATTGGCTAGCGCACAAGTGGGGACTTGTGCGCCAGCCAATCAACTGCGGCAACTGGGCAAACGGCCAGATAACATTTTCCATTCAAGATACTTTAACACCACTGAAAAACCCAATATATATACTTATAAATAATCGATTATATAGTACTTGAAAACCCCATAAACCAAATTATACATATACATATTTAATTGACTTGAGTCACGAAGCAAATATCAATTACTTTAAGATGACTAATCGATTACCTAACAATCACAACAAGATTGGTGCTCAAAATCACATTACCACAAGATAACAATCAATTAATAAAAAAATAGCAATGAAATTGACATCAATGAATATAATTAATTAATGAGAAACAATACTTATTAATCATTAAAAGAAACACATATCATTGAAAGCCAACATATATTATATGCAGTATATTTAATCAACTAACGAAAACCAACATTTTGGTTGGAAAGCCAAATATACATTGTATACAGATATTAATCGAAAGAAACTTAACCAATTGATATATCATAGTATGTACTCATAGAAAGTAGAAGATAACTTAAGCAATTATCGAATGAAATTTAACTGATTAACGTGTCTTATGATTAGAAAGACCAAATAACTTAATCGATTATCAAATAAAATTTCCTGATTAACATATCATATAAATATACTGTAACGACCCAAGAATCCGATACCGGAACCCTCCAAGTACCGACCCTTGGACCGCCACCCACGGATCCGAAGAACCCGAAGGGTTAGAATATGTCCAGTGAGATATACAACAGGTTACAATAGCTAAAAACAATTAAAGAAATACAACAGCGGAATAAAAATACACACAAAGTCCCAGATAATAATTCAAGTGCAAAAAAGAAAGTACTAACCACAACTAACGCTGCAGACCACAAGCGACGCGACGCAGACCGTCCGAACACGAGCACCGGCTCCCTCGAACAAACTAGAAGGAAGTAAGGGGGGAATGAGCTTCGCGAACGAAGCCCAGCAGGGAACCAACCCTCACCGGTTCGACAGCGGAAACAAGAAAAAACACAACTAAACTAGGCAGGAAGAACAGTGCTACTGAAGGAACAAGCTAGCTACACCAAGCGGAAGGGCGGCGGTAACTCAAGCAACGAGTCTACTAACTAAGCAGGTGATATAATAAAGCAATAACACAACTGAGCAAGTACTGAAATAAATGAACGGAAAATACACGTCCACAAGTATCGCCACACGGCACAACAGCACACCGACTCAACCTCGGTAAACGTGCTCCGAGCACGCCACACAACTACACAAGCAGACGACAAAACCCTCGTCTGGACAAAGCCACAACCCAGCACGAGCAGACGGTAAAAACCCTCGTCTGGACAACACACACTAGCCACAACCCAGCCTCTACTAGTCAGTGGTCAGCTGCGCCCACCGGCGTCTTACCACTCGACCACGAGTCCAGGTCTCCCCTCCCGTCGGAGTGAGACGCGTGGACAAACACAACCACAAGCCGTAGTCTGGCCGGACTACGGTCCCACGCCTGTCCTCCCGACACGGCTCCGGAAACCGTGTAAGGCGAGGCAGCAGTGAGAACGGACTAGCTGGCCCGCACCGCGACACTCCAAAACTCCGCGGGACCCGGACCAACTAAGTGAGCTCAACAAACGACTCAACGCCGTTGTCCACACCCGTTTTCCCTTCGTCCGGAGAAACGCTCGACGGACGCACTCGTGGCTCGGAGACACCCTCAACGGGCCCACGAGGATGGGGGTCCAGGGGAACGGTAACAACCCAAACGCGCACCGTGCGCTGGGACAAGCCCTCAAGTGCCACAGCACGGGCGAAGACTAGTAAGGCGCAGTGCTAGGGAGTCAGCACAAGCGTCACGAGTACAGAACAGGAACTCGATGCGGAAAACGGATTCGCTAAAGTACCTGATTGACAGTCAACCACGAAAAGCTAATATTACCACTCCAGACAGTCGGTCGGCCCTCGGAACTCACCCCACGGGTGCCGGAAACCCCAGCGCAACTGTCCGGGTCAAACGGTCAAACGGCCCAACAGCCCAGTCGGAGCCGACTGGGCGGCGGACCCAGAAATCGAGGAACGCGGTTATGACGACTCATATATATATATATTACTATCCGAGACAGACGGTCAACCCTCGGAACACCCCCGACGGGTGCCGGAAAACAAGCACGACGTCCCGGTTGACGGTCAACAGGCACTACCGGCCCGGTCGGAGCCGACCGGGTGGGTCCGCCCACAATGGCTCGACCAAACAACCACTAGCCCCGGGTCAGTCCACGGCACAGCCGGAGCAACACCACGCGGAAAGGAAAACGGCTCGAAAACGGCGCGAAAACGGTGGCGAAACGGAGCTCAAACGGCCCACAAGGGGGCTGCCGGCGCAATGCGCCACAGGAGACCCAGACCAGCGCCCGGGCACTGCGCAGCGGGGTCAGGGGGCAGGGGGCAGGGGGCAAGCGCAGTGCGCCGCCCAGATCCCAGCCGGATCTGGGCGCACTGCGCCGGCTTCTTCTTCCTCCCGTTCCTCTGCAACGCAGGGAAGGAGAGGGGAAGGAGGAGGGGAGGGGGCGGCCCGGCCGGCCACTGCCAGCACCGGCGCCGACGGGAGGGGGGTCGCCGGACGGCGCGGCGGCCGCCGGCGGCGCTCCCTCGACGGAACCACCTCCGGACCGGAGGTCTCGCACAGAAATAGAGAGAAAAGGAGAGAGAGAGAAAACGGGAGCAGGAAGGAGAGAGAGAGGCGGGGGGGGCTACGGCGGCGCACAGGGGGAGGGGAGATACGGCCGACGCCAGGAGGGGAGGAGAGATACCTATCGGAGGTAGGATCGCCAGGCGGCGATCCTGGGGCGACGGTCGCGAGTCCACAGGCGGCTGGCGGCGGCGACGACGCGGCGGCCCCGCGCACGGCGTCCTCCCGTGCGCGGCTCCGGGGACGGCGGCACGGCGACGGGGGGGGAAGGGCGGAGCCTCCTCCGGCGAGGGGCTCCTCCAAGGTCGCCGGGCGGCAACGCACACACAGAGCAGAGAGAGGAGAGAGAGAGAGAGACAAAGGAGATGGAGAACAGAAGAGAGAGAGAGAGAGAGAGGAAGAGAGAGAGAGAGAGAAACCGCTAGAGAGAGCTCGGGGAGGGAGAGGGCGAACGCGAGAGAGAGAGAGGGGGAAGAAGGAGAGGCGGGGTGGGAAGAGGGAGAGGGCAAGGCGGAGGGGGGTTCTCCCCTACACGAAATGGCCAAGCGGCCTCTTTCGGGCTCCCCTGCACGTAGTGTGCATGGGGAAAGGGGGGGACCACTCCCCCTCCCCTCCCAGTCCTCACATATACAATACTGGTGTTAGAAATTAAAACTTCACAATGAGACAAAACCAATTATCGTGAATATATAATTAAGTATGCACATTGCATGGTACCTAGTCATAAGAAACAAAACTCATTGTACGTAAGATATAAATGATTAACTAGAACACTTATTGTCGCAGAAAATAAATTGGACAATAAGATATAAATCGATTATCGTAAATTACTTAATCCATTATATATATTGTATGGTACTTATGGACAAAATAAACTTCACAATGAGAATAATAGATTAACTAAAACACTTAATCGATTATATGTATTATTAATATTAGATAAATAATTAGAGTCTTTGATTGTAATTGAGAGGTCTTTGTTGTAACATGATTTAACATAATTGTAACAGGAGATAATATTTACTGTAATGAGTTACAACTCTGTTAGAAATTAAAAAATAAATCAAATATTGGACAGGAGACAACTAATAATTTGCCGTACAATATTCAGTGATAAAAATAAATTTACGGTGTGAAACATAATTGATTATCATGAATACATATCAATTATATATATAATGCAGGGTACTTCATGAGGAATTATAGACAGTTTTCTGATAATGTCAACTTTATCTTTAAAAACTCATTGAACAGTCCCATCTACATTTTAACAAGATATTCTTTATAATTTTATTTATGTTGTAATTAAATATTTCTTAAATTTTACAGCCACTTAACCAAGAAATATAGCTGATAATTTTATAAATCGCACGTACGTTGATGAAGGTCGATATTTTAAAAATATACGAAAATTATAGTACTTTTTTTAACTTAGAGAGAAATTAATTAGGGGTCCCTGTCAGAGTGTTGACTTAATTGTAGTCCCTGTCAGAAAATCAGAAGTCATAAAGTCCTACCTTTTTGTGTTAGTTAATTCTAGTCCCTGCTTTTGTGCTTAGTCCTTGCTTTTTTGTTGTGCTCAGCATTTAATGCGTCTTGAAAGACGAGTCGTCCTTTTAACATCACTTTTTCCTATTTGCCATTCCTTATTCTAATCGTTTCCTATTTACATTCGTTAAAGTTGCCTTTGTATCAATTACAGTAGCTTGTATGTCAGTTACAGTAAGCCTTTATATCTGTTACAGTAAGTTTTTTTTCCTTATGCTCGTTACAGTTGCTTTTGTATCAGTTACAGCAAGTCTTTATATCTGTTACAGTAAGCCTTTGTAACTGTTACAGACCACAGCTATAAGCTCTTACAAAAGAAAAAAAAAACTTTATTTGTTTGCACATGCTAGGATTCGAACCAGGTCTTCACAAAGAAGACATGAGATACCCTTACCACTAAGCTACAACTACATTTGTGTTACAACAGAACATATAATATATTAATTAAGTATTGTAGAAACATAATACTCTATTACAACTTATGTTAAGTCTTGTTACAGTCAATATCATTCCCTGTTACAGCATACATTAAGTTCTGTTACAGTAAACATTATCAGCTATTATAGTAAACATAATACTTTGTTACAACTTATGTTAAGTCTTGTTACAGTCAATATCATTCCCTGTTACAGCATACATTAAGTTCTGTTACAGTAAACATTATCAGCTATTATAGTAAACATAATACTTTGTTACAACTTATGTTAAGTCTTGTTACAGTCAATATCATTCCCTGTTACAACATCATTAAGTTCTGTTACAGTAAACATATCAGCTATTATAGTAAACATATACTTGTTACAACTTATGTTAAGTCTTGTTACAGTCAATATCATTCCATGTTACAGCATACATTAAGTTCTGTTACAATGTACATTAAACTTGTTACAATATGCATTAACCTTGTTTATAATATACATTAACCTTTGTTACAATATGTATTAAGCTTATTACAACTTATGTAAGTCTTGTTACAGAATACATTAAGCTCTATTACAATGTACATTAAACTTTGTTATAATAACATTAACCTTGTTATAATACACAGTAACCTTGTTACAATATGTATTAAGCTCTATTACAACTTATGTAAGTCTTGTTACAGAATACATTAAGCTCTATTACAATGTACATTAAGCTTTGTTACAATATACATTAACCATTGTTACAATATATATTAACCTTTGTTACAATATGTATGAAGCTCTATTACAACTTATGTTAGGTTTTGTTACAGTATACATTAAGCTCTATTACAATGTACATTAAGCTTGTTACAAGTACATTAAGCTCTATACTGTAAGTGATACGAAATTACATTAAGCTAAGCAATAAGCTTACAGTAACAAAAGGTTAATGTATATTGTAACAATGGTAATGTATATTGTAACAAAGGTTAATGTACATTGTAATAGAGCTAATGTATTCTGTAACAAGACTTAACATAAGTTGTAATAGAGCTTAATACATATTGTAACAAAGGTAATGTATATTATAACGAAGGTTATGCATATTGTAACAAAGTTTAATGTACATTGTAAAGAACTTAATGTATGTTGTAACATGGAATGATATTGACTGTAACAAGACTTAACATAAGTTGTAACAAAGTATTATGTTACTATAATAGCTGATAAGTTTACTGTAACAGAACTTAATGTATGCTGTAACATGGAATGATATTGACTGAACAAGACTTAATATAAGTTGTAAAAAAGTATTATGTTACTATAATAGCTGATAATGTTTACTGTAACAGAACTTAATGTATGGTAACAGGGAATGATATGACTGTAACAAGAATTAACATAAGTTGTAACAAAGTATATGTTTACTATAATAGCTGATAATGTTTACTGTAAAGAACTAATGTATGCTGTAACAGGGAATGATATTGACTGTAACAAGACTTAACATAAGTTGTAATAGAGTATTATGTTTACTACATACTTAATTAAATATATTATATGTTCTGTTGTAACACAAATGTAGTTGTAGTAGTGGTAAGGGTATCTCATGTCTTCTTTATGAAGACTGGGTTCGAATCCTAGCATGTGCAAACAAATAATTTTTTTTTTTCTTTTGTAAGAGCTTATAGCTGTGGTCTGTAACAGTTACAAAGGCTTACTGGAACATATAAAGACTTGCTGTAACTGATACAGGCAACTGTAACGAGCATAAGGAAAAAAAGACTTACTGTAACAGATATAAAGGCTTACTGTAACTGACATACAGCTTACTGTAATTTATACAAAGGCACGGTAACGATTAAATAGGAAACGAGTAAATAAGGAAAGGCAAAATAGGAAAAAGTTGATGTTAAAAGGACGACTCGTCTTTCAAGACGCATTAAATGCTGAGCAACAAAAAAGCAGGACTAGAAGCAAAACGGACTAGAAATTAAACTAACACAAAAAGTAGGACTTTATGACTTCTGATTTTCTGACAGGGACTACAAATTAAGTCAACACTCTGACAGGGACCCTCTAATTAAGTTTCCCTTTAAACTACTTCGAAAGAACCTGTATCCTTATCCTTAAGGCTATAAAACGGATATGGATATCCGCGTTTCCTCACCCAAGGCGGTTGGGAAGTGCTAGTGTAGAGAGAGAGAGAGAGGTGTTGGCAATGGCTTCCATGGCGGCAAGATCCATCAGAGCCCGACGGGGAGCACGAAGCCCAGCAGTCTCGTCGCCGCCGGCAAGAGGAGGTTCTCCGCCTCCGCCCACGACGACGCTTGTAAGCAATCAGAGTCATCTGGAACATATCGAGCTTTATGATTTCACTCTCCATGGTTATCGAATTGTTTTTTTTTGTTTCTCTGAAAATTCTCTCACATGATGTCGCATGGGATCCTCTTCATCTTTTCGACCCGCTGGATGGTGGATCCTTTTGTTCCCCCTCTTGTTTCCGGACACGAGGTTAGGTTAGGTAAAATGTTTCTTCTTCTGATGGTGAATGTGTATCAGATGAAACGGCGAAGTGGGAGAAGATTACATACGCCGGGATTGCGACCTGCACCATCCTGTCCATTTATAACCTTTCAAGGGTCATCCCCACATGAGCCGCCGCCGGTAACTACCCGGATTTGTTGTTTGTTTTCGCCTTTATTTTTTCGTTTCTGGTTTCTTGATTAATTTTGTGGGGGTGTTGCTTGTCTTCTTCAACCACAATTTAAAAAAAAAATTGGGGAAATTGATGGCTTTTTGTTGTCTCTGAATCGCCTTTTCTTGCAGCCGTACCCTTACCTGCACATCCGCAACAAGGAATTCCCATGGGTGCACATTCTCCTTGTCTCGTGTGTTCTCCCGTGCCACCATTACTTATGCACTAATCCGTTTATTTCATCTGTAATCTCAAGTATTTTATGTTGTATCGTTGTTGTGTATGATGGTTTTGCTTGTGGTTGGCAGCAAAAATAAAAGCATCACTTGGTTTTTTTTTTCTCCCAATGAAAGGAGATGCAGTACTTTCACTGCTTGGCTCCATTGTTTACTAAGGGCTGGTGTAATGCATTTTTTGTGGCCTTGCAACTTCGTCAACTGTATGTGGAACTTTAAGGTCATGTAGATGGATAATATTCATCATCATCATCAGAGCCTTATCCCATTGTTGGGGTCGGATACATGATCCTATTCCGCAAAGATTCCATCAGTGCTAATTCATGTTTAACCCAAGAAGTCAATGTCTTTCTCAATAACACTGCACCATCTCATTTTAGACTTTCCCAGGCTCTTTTACTAGTATCCTCGCCAAGATTTGGTCACATCTTACATATATAGATGGATAATATTGCAAGAAAAAAATAATTTGTATTACCAAATTACCCATGAGAACATACACGGTCTTATAAGACATTCATGAGGAATTTATGGTTGACAATACTTATGGAATGAAACTTCTCCGTAGCCTAGGAATTTCAAACCTGGGTGGTGTTGAATTTCTGATCTAATATAACAGTGCCATACCAATACAGTGTGGACCTCAAGAAAAAAAATCGGAGAGAAACTAGCACATATGTCTTGCTTGAAACTTGTGGAATGGGGCACTAATAATGTGGAAACTGTAGTGCTAGATGGATTCCATGTGATTGCCATGAAAGTGATAGGGATAGTAAATGTCTCAGTTGTGTTCTTGGGGGGACATACCTTTTGCTCCATTCATCCTTCAATTTTATAATTTGGGGCTGGGGGGGAGTAGTCCTGAACTTTACAAGGACCTTCTATCCTCAGCCAATGTGCCTTTATTTCTTGAACCTGGCACCTTATTCACCAAATATCTTTACCTTTGATATATTATTATAGTTTATGCAGTTATTTTCTTCTCAAAATCACAGGTGCTTTGCAGAGGCATGTTATATATAGCTGCAAGAGCATGTTGTGGATGATTCCTCTTCACTCTCCAAACCCCCCCGGGGGATATCGATTCACGAAATTTTGATGTTTGAGTACTGCTGACATCATTTGCGGCAAAAGAGTGAAATGATGTTAACCTTATCTAATTCCTTTCTTATCTTTTGTGCTGCTCATCGTGGATTGTCCCATCTAAATGTATTCTCAAAAGATTTGGTCTTCGGTCTTCATTGATGTTGGCATAGTAACCAAGGTCGAAACATATATTATTTTTCATTGTATTAAACAAGTCCCGTCGTTCTGCCATCTCGTTGTTGTTTGAAGATTTCACATTCGGGGTTGGCTCTTCTGATCTAATCCTCTGCTGATCTTGACCTCCAGGTCCCGATGGCCTCTCGAGGAGAAACACCATGGTGAACACTAACGTCTCACGTCCAGGTCATTTTAGGGATCTTGTCGCATGTATGGCACAGATTTCTGTCTCTGTTTCGAGGGGAAATCCGCTTCCTTCTCTAGTCGCATAAACTTGAATAATGTTCACCGAGAGAGAATGGATATTTGTATGTTGTTCTGTTTACTACATCAGTGCTGTTCTCTTTTTTTGGGGTGACACAATTTTGTCCCGCAAACATCTTCATATATGTGGTCTGACATAGAATATATATTATGTATATAATAGAGAGAAATGTTACGATATAGCGGAGTCTTTGGCACGGAGAGGCCCCGCTGTAGCATAGTCTGGACTTTTGGATTCAAATCAAAAGTTGTCCTGACACCTATTATTCGAACACTGAGCACTATGATAATGAGTATTAGTTGTCAGAACAGTTTTTGAATTTAAATCTAAAGATTTCGTACACCACTCTTGCTGTCCCTTACTCCCAATCTCTTATTGGCTTATTTTACTGTACATCTATATACCAAATTTCACAACTCTACAACAAATTTTAATTTATTTATTGGATAAATAATTAAGTTTTTAATAGTATTTGATTTATTTTTTAATCTCTGACAGAACTGTAATTCATTACGGTAAGTGTTATTACTGATTACTGTTATTACTGATTACAGTATACGTTAATTCATGTTATAGTAAGATCTCCTTATTACAGTCAGAATTTATAATTATTTTTTTCTTATTTATTATTGTATCTCAGGCAAGAATCAATCTTTAGTTTTTACATTTTGATTAAAATGTCCCGGTATTAGACCAGGTTAATAAAAATATCGGTCGCATAGTGTCTTGCTAATGATTATGTTACCAATTTATCTCTACATTATTGGCCTGTAAAATAACACATAATTTATAACGTTATGAAATAAAAAAAAGTGACATATTAATTATCTTTGATAAATTCAAATAATAGTGAGAGTTTATCAATTATGGTTCAAATTG
>JACBKR010005332.1:0-18995 GCA_014218235.1 Colocasia esculenta | reverse complement strand
TTTACAACAATACATCAAATAGTTTATTTATATACCATATATATGTTACGCATACAAACATCCATTTCTCACACAATCAAACTCCATATAAGAGAGTAAAATTCTAGGGCCTTATAGGTAATTAAGTGTAATTGTTTCACTTAAATTTCATATTATTTTAAATAACACTTGTCTCTATTTTATTAGATGTTGTACATCGTTATCGCGTCCCTCTGCCTTCGAGTACTCGAGCAAGACAGACAACATTTCGTTACCACTTTTTCTTGGCATAGACCACCTCTCCATTGGAATACTCCTGACCGGACTAGGGACTCCTTGTCAAGGGCCTCCGTAAGTCTCCTTGGCTTTGGTAGACGTCCATTGCCGACGAGCTGGTTGTACCGTTAAAATCGTCACACCCTAAGAATTAGCATGATCCAACGGCCTTATGTGTTCTCTCTTTACCTTGGGATCACGCGGATCATCTGGCTGTATTCGTAGCACGGCTAGTAGGCGGATGTGACTTCTACCGGTATTGCCAGCACACGACCTAGTGCTGTGCACCTTTACTATCGTATGTTTATCGTGTTTTACGAATATGTCCCTATCTCATCTACTATTTCTATACTCTCATCTGTTAACATCTCTATAATTCTCGTCTATTCCTCCACTACTCTCATCTATTCTGATACTCTATTTGGCCATACAATTGATTGTCTAAGATAAAAAACATAAACTAATGCCAGGCAATAAGGCCCGATCTGGTCCTGGGGAGAGCGCCGAAGAGTGCCATTTTCCCATGAGAGTCAACATGATCAGGGTGTGTGGCATACACTCAGCGCCATTTAATACTATCATGATTAATATTTGACAATCATCAATCACTATACTATATTCTCTCGGTTGATAAAATGATCGACCAATCGTTAGTGCTATCGTACTAGTGCACTGTTGTGCAACCTTACGTACTATTTCGTTACATGGCCAATCCGTTATCATGCTAGTTTTACATATATTCTTTTTGGAAGTTTTATCATCTCTTGCTATCATGTGCTATTACTCTCTTGACTATACTTGATCGTTCTCTCTAGTTATCATGCTTTACAAGACATTAATCACTTAAAGCATGCCTGTCTTTACGATATATTAAGTCTTACTGAGCGTTATCGCTCACCTGCACTATTTTTATATGTGTTTCAGGTAAATCGAATGATGACCTTACACACACCAACGGGAATGGACTAGAGTGATGAGCGACCTGGAGTCATAGCAATGAAATTACCTTAGTATCATAGAGTCTAGATAGAAATTTACTTAAATATCCATTCCAATGTAATGATGTTATTGAGCTCTATGTTTGGCTCAGAATTAGTGGTTGTAATAGTTTAGGTGATTTATCAATAAAAATAAAGAGTTTATTGTAATTATTGTTCATTGGTTGTCTGATTTTTGCGATTGTATGCGTAATTTACGTTTACCATACACTTTGCTCACGTTCCCCCTGATTTATTCCGCTGCTAAATTGGAGGGCGCGACATAATGCATATCTATGGAAAGTAAGAAATACAAGTGTAAAGTATAAAATTTAAGTGCACTAAATTTTTCTTTAAGTAATATTAAATAGGGATTTTTATAGAATAGGCCTATAATTATACATATTTTATTTTTTCTAATTTTAATTTTTGCATTTTGATGGTGACTCTTTTTGTGGGTATTTCTTTTATTGGATACTTCTATATTACGAAAAACTATTTCAACTGTGGAGAGAGAGAATTTTCACCATAGGCCCACTGCAGCGAAATGCTTAGAGACGTGCGGGTCCCCTTTGTGTGCGTCAATGGTTAAGTGGCTGGAAAGTCATTTACCTGATTTGCCTGGCCACTAAACATTTCTGAAATGCTTAATATTGACCCACAACGGTCAACTCCAAACGTGAAAGTCCACTGAGCCAACATCAAAGTGCCAAAAAGTAGCCCATACCCCACTCAGGAGGCCCCTTATTTTATCTCGAGACTAATTGTCCAAGAAAAATCAGCTTAAAAGGTGCTGCTCCTGAGATAATATCCCAAAATTTGCTAAGGTGAGAATTTAATCAGACATCTTCCTATTGTACCCCGGGAAAGCCTATTTAGGCTCCTGACCCCTTATCCTAGTATCTCTATCTCGAGAAAAACCAGAGGAATGCAGGATGTCTTTTTCACCTGATTTATGACTCTAAACTTTCCATTAATGCAAAAAAATCATTACAATGGGGGCGTTGGTGGGTTCTAGGATTCCTCCCACGATTGAGGGTAACTAAATCCATAATAGCTAACAGTTATACTGGATTGTAGGGAGGAAAAGCCTATGAAGGCTCAGGAACCCTTCATGTTCTAGTAAGCCCTTCTAAGGCAAAATACCTTGGTGAATATGGATCTTATTCTGCTCTAGCCGAATCTGACTTTAGACGTCGAAGGATTTTTCTGGGAAATCATTCCCAAGACCCCTGATTGTTTTTCTGTTTTGTATATTACTGTGTCAGATGTTGAGCAACTATCCCTAAAAATATTGCTAATATATTGCTAAACTTTATCATAATGTTTTGCTATGACAAAACCTTTTAATATATATTTTTACTACCATTTATGAAAATAATACATACTGTAAAATATCCTAGCCAAAATTTATGCTTGCACAGAATATAAGTAATCAACACTAAAACGAAATTTCTCTAAGCCATATCGTATACTATATATCTTACTAACTCCGACTCTAGAAAAGTCGAAGTATTGCACCAATTGATGAACAAAATGGTAGTACTCGACTCCTGAAAAGTCAAAGTTTGGCATGACTCCGACTCTTCAAAAGTTGAAGTTTTTATACTGATTGATTATTATTGAACCTCACTCCGACTCCTTGACAGTTGAAGTCGAACTTACTCCGACTTCGTTAAAAGTCGAAGTCTATTATCTATTTGCTGGACTCTGACTTCTTAGAAGTCGAAGTCTGTCTGGACTCCGACTCTTGGAAAGTCAAGGTATGACTTATATTGCTCTCACTCTGACATCCAAAAAGTGGAATTATTGTTTATGATGTACCTTACTCTGACTTCTCACAAGTCGAAGTCTCTGTTTCTTACTCCAACAATTTAGAAGTCGAAGTCTATGTCACTGTGACTTCTGTATAGTGAAGTTGTATATATCTAGTCTTTGACTCCAACTCCTAAAGTCAAAGTATCATATATCAACTTCTGTGTACTTGTACTTAAATAATATTTATATGAACTTATCATTTCATAGAATCCATGAAATATTAATCTTGTTCATTTCGATGTTTTGTTAATCCCAAAGGGATCCTTTACTGAATGAATAACACTTATGTATCTTACAGAATAATGTTCTTCTTGGCTGTCATCATTTAAATATTCTCTTAGACAAGAAGAAGTATATTCAAAATACTCATATAAAAAAAATTCTTGCAAAGATTTTGAAATAATTATATAATATGATCTCTGTTTGCTGTCAGAAGTTCAGTTCTTATTTTGACAATGCTATGAAGTAAATGCGATGGTAAGTATAAGCAGCATGGGCTATCTGTCAGAGCTCACCTACCACTGTCAGAACTCCATGACTTTTAGGAAAAGGTTCTTGTATTTCCCATACAACTGTCTATCTATCCTTAAATGCTCTGAAGTTTTGTCTGTCTGAACTCATTCTTGCTTTTATATATTTTATCTCACTACTCCGAGAGTATGGAGGTATCTTTGTCTGTTTTGTCCTTCCAAGCTTGCAGAACATTTATGAAGCATGACTTAGCTTTCAGTCTTGAGCATAGAGTTTACAGAACATTAATGAAGCTACCAACATAGCCTGAAGACGTTGGGACTCTAAGACCTGAAGATCTGATGGACAACCTAAGATAGATCATAGTCTCATTTCAAATGGATATCTTTCAAAGGCTAGCTTCCAACGGTCAGTTTCAAACGGGAAGATGTTGGAAGCTCATATATAGAAGATGGAGTTTGAACAAGAGACAGACACACACCAGAAACACACATCAACTCCAATCTGAATTTGCAAGCAAGAGAGAGCTGCTTCTTCAGTCCACAACTTCCAAGCTCTCTAGTTCTTTAGAAGTCTTTTCTTGTTGGGTGGCTTTTGTAACTGTAGATCTTTCTCAATCCACCTACTTAGAGTCAGAAAGAGTTAGAGCTTCCATTCTTATTATATTTCTTTCTGATTACTTGTGTTTGCTCATCCTTTTGAAGCAGACACACAAGTGTTTTCTTATTTGTGTGTTAGATAACCCGGAGGGGGTTTATTCCTTGTAGTGCCCCTCTTGTGAAGGGAAGACCTACGGGTGTAGGTAGTCTTTGTACCCCTGGTTAAAATGGAAGACTTGCTTGGGAGGAAGTGAGTTTGTAATACCTCTCAGGTTTAGAGAAGGCCAAGTTCTCTTGGCAGTTAGTGAAATCCAAGAGGTTACTTGGGACTGGATGTAGGACTTCCATGTGGGAAGGGTCGAACCAAGATAAAAATCTCTTGTGCATTTGTGTGATTGTTTCTGCCAAGTTTTCACTTATTTCACACACACCACACTACTTACTAACAACTCTTGTAAGCCCATCGAAATTTGTCCTTTTATTTTGTCGCGTGTGGATTCATGCTTGTGTATAGTATATGTATAAACATGTAGAAATTTATATACATATTATCTGGTGTACCTATGAATGTATGTGTATGTTTAGTTCGTAAATGTTGTTCTTGGCATTGTGTAGATAGTAGCTACATTATACTTCATAAATGCATGTATATACATAGAGTAAATATGGTTTTCTGCATAATTTCATGACCTGGCCGAAGGGCAATTGACGGCAACATGAATGGAGTTCATGGGTAGTCGACGTCCATATCGATGGACGCAAAAAAACTTGTAGATGACCATGTATGTGGAAGTCTATTTCTCTAAAATTCTGTGCGCAGCAGATCCAGAAATCCTGCGTTTGCCTTGCTCTCTGATTGGGGAGCTATCTCCAATGGCTCTCCCATCCATCTACGCAAACCCCAAGGCCCAGCTTATAAAATGGCCTCTTGAGACTTGAGGAGATCTCTGTCTCTTTGGCAAAGAAACCCTAGACCTGTGAGAAAACCCAAAGTTTGTGGCCTTTGATTCGCGACGACTGAGGCGTCTTTGGCGATCTACCCTGATTGGAGGACTCTTTGGCATCAGGGAACACTTCCCCGACTCCAGTGTGCAGCGAGACTCACCACAGAGCCCAGAGCTAGGAGGTTTTGGAGGCTTCTTGGCACTGGCCGAGGAGAGCTTCTTCGACCTTTTATTCCCCTTGTTGATTTTTCCTGAGGCAAGTAACCCATCCCCATTGTTCATACATATGTCTAGTAGGTCTTAGGCATTTTTCTGGAATTTTATTCGAGTCCTGGAACCCCAATTTCACCAAGTTTCTGGCGTTCAGTGTGTTTTGCACAGACAGGAACAAACGGCAGGATCTCCTGCCGTCAATATCCTAAGTTGGCGACAGTTGATACTGCCGTTAACCTGTTTGAACAGCCAGACCCTTGCCGTTTAGTTCTTCAGAAAAGAACAGTGAACTGTTCTTATTGATTATTTTTTGATTTTCACGCATGAGGATATACTGTAATTTTTATAAGCTATGTAATATAGATAGTAGATCATGTTGTGAAATTTTTGTGAATTTTCGTTAACAGTATTAATTATTGAAATTATCTGAAATGCATGTTAAACATGTTTGAACATGGTAAATCACTGTTGACATAATCCATGTGGAATTTAGTGCCATAAAATTTCTAGATGATGTGGATAAGTGTCAATTCATGTCTTGAAAATTTGGGAATTTTTCCATGTCTACGTAATTAGTTATAATTTCTGGATTTTAAATAGGGAGCATGAGTAGGTTGTTTTAAATTTCTAGTAAATCGTATATGATGCTTGTTAAATTTCGGGGAAAAATTCTGTGATGAATGACTGTTAGACACAGGGCTATAAAGTGCTAATTATGACCTTCATGATGTGAATCAAGGATGAACTAATTTATGGGTAATATGCAATGGGTGTTTCTATTTTCTGTAAATTCTGCATAGCTCAGAAAAATGTGAAAATTGGTATATATGATCTACAACCTGCAAACAGCCTGTGGTTTAAAATTTCATGTGTTTGGGAAATAGTAAGTGATAATTATGTGAATTTCATGAAGAAATGATTAATTAAAGCATGCTTATTGTGATCATAGATTCGTTAAATAGTTTTAACGTGATTAGTGTAAATCCCTGAATGTTTAGTCTTATGAACAGTAGTACTATGATATGGGAAACTGAATCATGTGCATGAATGTGAAAATAGAAATGATGTGTTAATAGTGAGAAATTGTGTGGTTTAATTGGAAAATGTGTAAATTGTGCCGTGTGTGACACTGCTTCCATAGAGGGCTGTGGAACCGTACCATGGTAAAGTCCCCACGGGAAGGTTCAATGTGTTTGATATCCTATGGGATTAGGATGTAATCCTGGAGTGGTGGACAAGTACCACTGGTTAGGGTGGAGAGTACTTCTCCCGGTCTGCGCAGTGTCAAGATTCATCACTGTTGTTGCCTAGGTGGGTCTATGTGTTATGTGAATGTGTATATGTGTCCTTATAGTGGTGGTTTGGACTATGTGTCACGGTATTAAATAAAAATAATGTGATTGTGTATAAGTGAAATGTGTGTAGTGTGTAAGTGAATATGTGAATATGTGAACCCAATGTGATAGCATGTAGAATTGTGAAATATGATATGATGGAGTTAGATTCATGTCAAAACAGCAAGCTTAGTATGTTTACAAATGTGATATGCATGTGGAAACATACGTAGAATCCATGTTAGGAACACTCTTCCTTTATGTGTCAAATTCCATGTCTCAATTGCTATCATGTTGCAACGTAGATATAAATTTTGCTATCATGTGAGTAAATGTATAGAAAGCATGCGGTAGGTATATTATTGTGGAATGACATAAACCATGTATCATGTGTTATGAAATTGGTAGAAGTATCATAATAGGCTTTCTTAAAGATTGTTCAAACCATGTTGCATGTATTGATTGACGTAATTGAGAGTAAAATATGCGCATGATGTGTGTATGTATAATGTGTATGAATTACTTGTTGAGTCTTTTAGACTCACTCTTGCTTCGGCGTACAGGTTTAGTAGGTGACCCTACTTCCTTGGAGGAGATCGTTGAGAGCGATTCCGAGCGAGGAGAGTAGATTGTTGTGGAGTCACCGACATTGTACCTTCTTTTCCATAGTATGAAATTGGAGACTTGTGTAATTGTGGATGAACAATGTAATTTGGATCTAGAATTTCATTATGTGGACTTTAGTTTCTTTTAAAATTGCTATATGGGCTATGTATGTCAAATGTGGATGATGAAATAAAATGACAGTTAGTTCTTTTACTTCCGCTGTTCTATGACTGTATTTGTGTACATCTCAATCTTGTGGTAGTGATGGGTAAATGTCCCGCTGTAACGACGTTCACTATATCGACGTGGATTGGTATAATTGTACCGGTATAAGGAGGGTCGTCACAGAGATTGGTATCAGAGCGCCATGGTTGAGATTGTACATAAATATATATAAGTCATCATCTTCATTATATGCTAAGTCCTTATAGAATTGTCCACATGTGTAGAAATGATTAATAATCAATGAAAGAAAGATAAGAAAGTGGTTAGGAACTAAATAATGTAGTTTCTAATAGTGATTAAATTAATTGCAGCATATGGCTTCACGCGGTAAACGTGGTGGTGTACCTACTCGTGATGGCGAGAAGAGGAGAGATGAGCCTAGGCGTGAGGACCAAGGTGAGCAGTAGGCCCCAGCACCCCAGGGTCCTGTGCTTCCTCCTCCACCACTAGTGGATTATGGAGCGTTCATGCAGGGTCTAGTATAGGCCATGCAGACGCAGGCCCACACCCAGGCTGCACTCCAGGCTCAGTTGGAGGCTCAGGTTAGAATAATAAGATAAAGAGTAGTCGTTTTATTTAATTGCACGATGTTATGTTGAATATGCGTTGCTTGCTGTTTGTTGTAGCAGGCTCAAGTTCCAGTTCCCCAGGCTCAGGACCATGGTGGACCCTCCATCATGGAAAGGTTTAAGAGGATGTTGCCACCCTCTTTTAAGGGGGAGAGCGACCCATTGCTAGCTGAGAGCTGGATGAGGGAGATCGAGAAGATCTTCCGGGCTGTTAGGTGTGCGGACGAGGACAAGTTACTTTAGCCACCTATATGCTACAGGTATGTGTTAGTTTTATATGTTTGTATACCCTGTTAAGTTAAAGTTGTTTAGTTTGGTGCTTATGAAGGTTGTGTTGTAGGAGAGAGCCGATGTGTGGTGGGCTTCCTTACTGCGTACCCGTTCGAGGACAGTGCTATTGATGTTGCTTGGGACGAGTTCGTGAGGCTCTTCCACACCAAGTTCGTCCCCGAGCATATCCAGGATAGGATGGAGCAGGAGTTCCTTTCCTTGACT
Source organism: Colocasia esculenta (assembly GCA_014218235.1). Lineage (NCBI taxonomy): Eukaryota > Viridiplantae > Streptophyta > Magnoliopsida > Alismatales > Araceae > Colocasia > Colocasia esculenta. Next base: position 10,489 of record JACBKR010005332.1, on the reverse strand, counting down.
CAGGGCTCCATGACTGTACTCGAGTACAAGGCCAGGTTTGCTGAATTATCTAAGTATGCACCTCACATAGTGGCAGATGAGCGCAGGAAGGCAAAGAAATTTGTGATGGGCCTTAAGCCATCACTGAGGACGACGCTTGTGGTGTTTGATCATCATACCCTGGACGAGGCCCTTAGCGCTGCTTGTAGGCAGGAGGGTGAGATGGAGCAGTACCTCGAGGAGAAGAAGGCTTCGCAGAAGAGGCCTGCAGCTCCTTTCCAGTGGCAGGATAAGAAGAAGGCAGTGTACCAGTCACCGCAGCACCCAGTGGCAGCTAGCAATACTCAGGTACCTTCTCAACGTTCCCCTAGTGTAAAGAAGGAGTGTCCTCATTGCGGGAGGACACACGGTGGTACGGAGTGTTGGATGGTAGCGGGGAAATGCCTGAAGTGCGAGAGCAGCGACCACAAGATGAAGGATTGTCCGAGACTTCAACAGGGAGTCCAGCGTGGAGCGCCAGCCCCAACAGCGGCAGCAACAGCAGCACCAGCTACAGGAAGACCAAGAAGGCCTCGAGCCCAAGCTCGAGTGTTTGCTCTAGTACGAGAGGATGCCGAGCAGGCAGAGCATGTCACCGAAGGTACGATTTTATTTCTAGGTGTGCACGCTCGGATTTTGTTTGATACGGGTGCCACTCACTCGTTCATTTCCGAGCGGTTTGCTAGGCAGTTGGCTATAGAGTCAGGCGTAGAGTCTGAGGATTTAGAAGTCCCTTTATCTGTACACACACCCGCGAGTACGGTATCGACTAGGAAGTGTATTCCGTCGTTACCTGTGTGCATTGAGGATAGGGTTCTAGATGGGTGTTTCTTCTTGCTGAAGATGAAGGACTTTGATGATATTCTTGGTCTGGATTGGCTAGAGGAGCACTATGCGTTAGTAGATTGTCGTGGGAAGATGATTGTTTTCCGCATTCCTGGTGAGGACGAGTTCTCTCATCCATTGCCAAGGAACTTGGCGGAAAGTTAGTCATCTCTGCCAGGAAGACGATGCGCATGGTAAATAAGGGTTGTGACGCTTTTCTTTCCAGCGTAGTGTTAGTACCCGAGGCTGATGAGTCACCTACTCTTGCAGAGATCAATGTAGTGCAGGAATTTCTAGACGTCTTTCCCGATGATTTGTCTGGATTGCCACCGGATAGAGAGGTAGAGTTCACCATAGAGTTGCTTCCGGGCACCTCTCCTATCTCGAAGGCTCCATATCGGATGGCACATGCGGAGTTAGCCGAGTTGAGGAGGCAGTTTGTAGCGACCCTCATTATACTGGTACGGTTATACCAACCCATGTCGGCATAGTGAACGTTGCCACAGTGGGACATTTACCCAACAATAACATTCAGCTGAGATACACGTGAATATAAGAACAGAGTAGCAGAAGTAAAAGAACCACTGTCTTCATTTCATTCATCATCCACATTAACATACATGATTGCAATAACATTTCAAGAACTAAAAGTCCACATAATTAATTTCTGAAATCAAATACATAATTGTCCACACTTAAACATTTTTCCATGATAATGCTAGTACAATGTTGCAATTACATACTATGAAATCAAAATATCGTAAAGTACACCAACGATCTAATCTCCACGCTCGGAGTCGGTCTCCACTGCCTCCTCCGCAAGTGTGTCATCACCAACTACGCCTGTACGCCGAAGCAAGTAATGAGTCTAAAAGACTCAGCAAATAACACTACATCTATCACACATGCACATATCATAGCAGATTTTTACATACCATTTACAAGACACAACATGTAGCATGCGTGACATTGAAATTTACAACCTATCATGGTAATTCTATTAATGAAACACATAATTCATTCTTTCAGATTTCTTAATTTAAAATCTCCTATCACATACTCTCTAATCATTCCAACACATGAAAGTTCCACTCTCAATTAAGCTAAAACATGAAAGCAATTTAGCATGACTAGTTTACATACATGAAAGAAAACATTGCTAACATGGTTACTTCTCATTCTTACGCATGCACATAACCATTTTACATGCTTTAAGCTTGCTGTTTTGACATGAATAAACACTTTACAATATAACACATGAAAGCTATGTTCTCATTCAAACCACAACGTGAGAGTAAACACACATGGAATGGGTTACACATAAGTAAGGAATGTCCCTAGCATGGATTCTACGCATTGTACACATATAACACATGATCGTAACCACATTTATGTTGCTGTTCTAACATGATTTCAGATCATCATATCATGGATTTCAATTTCACATCCTCACATTTTGGTTTCACATTTTTACATAATTTCTAATTCACATATTTCACTTTTTACATATTGCACATTTACACATTCACATTTACACATTGTTCACACTACACAATTTGCACATGATCACAATCACATTCACATTTTACACTTTAGTGCCGTGACACATAGTCCAAACACCATAAGAAGGACGCATCATATCACATACACATAGATGCCACCTAGGCAATACAGTGACGACTCTTGGACTGCGCAGACCGGGAGAAGAAGTCTCCACCCTAACTAGTGGTACTTGTCCACCTCCAAGATTTCATCCTAATGCCCTTAGGATCACAACACATTGAACCTTCCCATGGGGACTTTTCCATGGTACGGTTCCATAGCCCTCTATGGAAGTAGTATCACACTTGGCACAGTTTTACACATTACACATATCGGTTTTTACACACATTTTACACATGACACTCACATCTCATTCATTCTCTCATTCGCAACATGACTCTGTTTTCCTAATCATGCCACTACAGATGACAAAATTTATCATTCAGGAAATTTCACCAATCAGGTTGGGTTACACAGAAATTAAATCATTTCACAATGGCATGCATTAATTATCTATTTTTGCATGGAAAATTCATATTGCATGGTATAGTTGTCCAAATGACCTGAGAATTTAACCACATGCTGATTTCGGGTTTAGGACCCCACATGAAAATTTTCACATTTTTATGATCCAAAATGCATTGCAGAAAATTTAACATAAATTCCTGTATTATTCAAAATTCAATTTATCATGGTATATAACATAAAAGTTCAGTTTAACAGATCATAACCCTGAACCCAATATACACAATACCATAGGAAATTTTCCCCGAATTTATTTCACAATACACAATTTATTGGAAATCTAACAAATCCTACACATGTTTTCTATTTCCCAAATATAATTTTCAGTAATCACATTGACATGGAAAAATTCCAGAAAATTCAGAGTAGAGACTGACGTATATGGACATGGTTCAACAAGATTAGGGCATCATAATTTTCCACGGATTATTAGAATCATGGGTGAACATACATGGCCATTCTTCACATGCATTTTAAATAAATAATAACTCAACCATCCACAAAATAAATGTCCAACCATTCTCCCACACATCCCAACAATCACATTACGTAGCATAATAGGTTACAATATATCCTCATCGCAAAACATATCGAAAGTAATCATATACAAGGAGAGAACAGTTCACTGTTCTGTCCAGACGAACTTAACGGTGGTCTCTGGCCGTTCCAGGAGTGGACGGCAAGATCGCTGGACGCACATGAGGAATCTTGGCGTCAAGGCATTGACGCCAAGTTCCTGTCTGTGCAGGAACACAGACCGAACTCCAAATAAAGGGGTGAATGGGGGATCCAGGACATTAGGAAAATATGTAAAAATCATAAAACCTACTAGACATCTACATGGACGATAGGGGTAAGTTACTTGCCTCTAGAAAATACTCCAGACGGATCTAAATGGCCGGAGAAGCTCTCCTTGGGCAGTCCCAAGAAGCTCCACAATTGCTCTCCTCCGGGTTCTAGGACGAAGATGACTCCAAGATGAGGTCGGGGAAGTCTCCTCCTTCACTTCAGCTAGCTCCTTGTCGTGGTAGATGGCCAGGAACAGCTTCACAAGGTCGGATCCAAGCTTGCAAAGGGTGGGGTTTTCTCACAGTTTTCTCTAGGGTTTTTCTTCTCCTTCTTCTCCTCTTGCAAAGAGAGCCAAGAGAGGGCTGTTGAGGTTGCAAAAGGCTTGGTAAATAGGAGAGGGGGCTCTCCTTTCACGCAGGCTTGACAAGAAGCCTTTCAGACTGTTGGGGACAGCTCCTCAATGGTTGGGGTAGCTTGTTCCTAGGATTTCCGGCTCTGCAACGCATGCAAGCTAGAGAAATTAGCGTCCAGATCGCTGGACGCTAGGATTAGTGTTGGCGTCCATATGGTTGACGCCTACACAACACAAACATCCATTGATATTGACGCCAGCTGGCCTTCGGCCAGAACTCAAAAACATGCAGGAAACCATGCATAACCTATACATATATACATGCATTATGTATACTATCACGTACATGCTACCATCATACCATTCATACATTATTACAACTAATTATACACATGCATACATAAGTATAAATAGTTAATACATACGTAGATATGTACATCTATTCATACACAACATAAATCATTTACACGAAATTAAAATAATGCAACAAAATTCGAGGGCCTTACACAGTTGCAAGAATTGCTAGATAAGGGATTCATTCACCCTAGTGTTTCTCCTTGGGGCGCACTTGTATTGTTTGTAAAGAAGAGGATGGGTCACTTAGGTTATGCATTGATTATAGGAAGCTAAACCAAGTGACTATGAAGAATAGGTATCCCTTACCTCGGATTGATGATTTATTTGACCAGCTGCAAAATGCATCAGTCTTTTCTAAGATTGATTTGCGGTCTGGCTATCATCAGTTGAGGATTAGGAGTGAGGATGTGTCCGAGACAGCCTTTAGGACTCGTTATGGACATTATGAGTTTTTAGTTCTTCCTTTTGGTCTAACCAACGCCCCTGCAGCGTTCATGGATCTCATGAACAGGGTATTTAGGCCTTATTTAGATAGCTTTGTTGTAGTGTTTATAGATGATGTGTTGGTCTACTCTCCGGATGAGGCCCCACACCGTCAGCATTTGAGGGTAGTATTAGAGGTTCTCCGTGCACACAAGCTGTATGCTAAATTCAGCAAGTGCGATTTTTGGTTGCGCGAGGTTCATTTCCTTGGGCATGTTATCTTTGGTGCTGGTGTAGCAGTTGATCCAGCGAAGGTCCAGGCTATTATGGATTGGGAGATTCCCAAGACCCCTTCTGAGATTCCGAGTTTTCTTGGTTTGGCGGGTTACTATCGGCGATTTATTGAGGGAATTTCATCCATCACCGCCCCATTGACTCAGCTGACCAGGAAGGGAGTGAAGTTTGTCTGGTCCGAGGAGTGTGAGAGTAGTTTTCGATTATTGAAGACTAAGCTCACATCAGCTCCAGTGCTAGTTCTGCCAAGCGGTGTAGAGGGTTTTGCTATCTACACGGATGCTACTCGAATTGGCCTTGGCTGTGTATTGATGCATCAAGGAAGGGTAGTAGTGTATGCTTCTCGTCAATTAAAGGAGCATGAGCGAAACTATCCGACTCATGTTCTTGAGCTTGCGGCAGTGGTTCATGCACTAAAGATCTGGAGACACTATCTTTATGGTGCCAGATTTGAGGTGTTCACTGACCACAAGAGCTTGAAATATCTTTTCTCCCAAAAGGAATTAAACCTGAGGCAGAGAGATGGATTGAGTTCTTGAAGGACTATGACTTCGACCTCCAATATCATCCTGGAAAGGCGAATGTTGTAGCGGATGCCCTTAGTAGGAAGAAGTCTTCTCTCCAGCAGGATTAGAGATGTTGGAGGATGCAGCGTGTGCGATGACTGAGTTAGAGCCATCTTTGTGTCAGGCTTTTGTAGCTCAGTTGTCCATTAGGTCTTCGATGTTGGATGAGGTGATCGAGCAGCAGAAGGTCGATCCTAGACTCCAAGAGTTAGTGGGCAAGGCAGGCATTACTCGCGATGAGGATGGCGTGATTAGATTCCATCACCGAGTATGTGTTCCTGACATTGTAGATGTCCATGAGCATGTATTGGCAGAAGCTCATAGGTCAAGATTCTCTATTCATCCGGGTAACACTAAGATGTACCAAGATTTGAAGGGGTCCTTTTGGTGGTCTGGCATGAAGAGGGATGTAGTATGTATCTAGGTGTTTAGTATGACAACAAGTGAAGGCCAAGCGGCAGCGACCATCTGGTCTTGTGCAGAAGATGGAAATCCCAGTATGGAAGTGGGAGGGTCACTATGCATTTTGTTTTGGATTTGCCTCGATCTAGTTGGGGTAATGACTCGATTTGGGTAGTCATAGATAGATTCTCAAAGACTGTGCATTTCTTGCCTATGAAGAAGAAGCAGTCGGTTGAGAGTCTGGCTAGGTTGTATGTTAGTAGCATTATTAGGTTGCATGTGTGCCAAAGTCGATCATTTCGGATCAAGATCCGAGATTTACTTTGAGGTTGTGGAAGGGTCTTCAGGATGCATTAGGTTCTGAATTGAAGCTTAGTTCGGCGTTCCATCCCCAGACAGATGGACAGTCCGAGAGGACTATCCAGACGCTCGAGGATATGTTGAGAGCGTGTGTGCTGGATTGGAAAGATGATTGGGAGCGCCATTTACCTCTAGTGGAGTTCGCATATAACAACAGCTTTCATGCGAGTATTGGTATGGCTCCATTTGAGGCGTTGTATGGTAGGCCCTGTAGATCTCCTTTATGTTGGGAGGAGACAGGTGATAGGCAGTTGATCGGTCCGGAGTTAGTTCAGGAGACTTCAGACAAGGTCCAGTTGATTAGGAAGAGGCTTGTTGCGGCACATGATAGGCAGAAGAGTTATGCCGACAACAGGAGGAAGTATTTGAAGTTCGAAGTGGGTGAGCATGTCTTTTTGAAGATTTCACCTACTCGAGGTGTTGTCATGTTTGGCAGGCATAGAAAATTAAGTCCTAGATTCATTGGCCCATATGAGATCTCAGGCGTTTAGGTAGTGTGGCTTATGAGCTAGCTTTACACCTGGCTTTAGCTAGCGTTCATCCCGTTTTCCACGTATCTATGCTCAGGAGATATGTTCGAGATCCATCTCATGTTATTAGTCACGAGCCAGTGGAGATCCAGCTAGATCTCTCCTATGTGGAGCAACCGGTAGCTATTCTTGACCGGAAGGTTCAGCATCTCCGAAACAAGAGTATTGCGTCGGTAAAAGTTTTGTGGCGGAACTTCTCGCGAGAGGAGGCTACCTGGGAGCTTGAGGATGCGATGAAGAAGAAGTATCCCCAATTGTTTAAGTAGTGTTGTTCAAACTTCGAGGATAAAGTTTCTTTAAGGGGGAGAGGGTGTAAGGCCCTCGAAATTTTGTCCTTTTATTTTGTCGTGTGTGGATTCATGCTTGTGTATAGTATCATGTTTTGTATGTGTATGTTTAGTTCGTAAATGTTGTTCATTGGCATTGTGTAGATAGTAGCTACATTATACTTCATAAATTGCATGTATATACATAGAGTAAATATGGTTTTCTGCATAATTTCATGACCTGGCCGAAGGGCAATTGACGGCAACATGAATGGACGTTCATGTGTAGTCGACATCCATATCGATGGACGCCAAAAACTTGTAGATGGCCATGTATGTGGACGTCTATTTCTCTAAAATTCTGTGCGTAGCAGATCCAGAAATCCTACGTTTTGCCTTGCTCTCTGATTGGGGAGCTGTCTCCAATGGCTCTCCCATCCCATCTACGCAAACCCCCAAGGCCCAGCTTATAAAAATGGCCTCTTGAAACTTGAGGAGATCTCTGTCTCTTTGGCAAAGAAACCCTAGAGCTGTGAGAAAACCCAAAGTTTGTGGCCTTTGATCCGACGACTAGAGGCGTCTTCCGACGATCTACCCCGACTGGAGGACTCTTTGGACATCAGGGAACACTTCCCCGACTCCGGTGTGCAGTGAGACTCACCACAGAGCTCGGAGCTAGGAGGTTTTGGAGGCTTCTTGGCACTGGCCGAGGAGAGCTTCTCCGACCTTTTATTCCCCTTGTTGATTTTTCCTGAGGCAAGTAACCCATCCCTATTGTTCATACATATGTCTAGTAGGTCTTAGGCTTTTTTTAGGAATTTTATTCGAGTCCTGGAACCCTAATTTCACCAAGTTTCTGGCATTCAGTCTGTGTTTTGCACAGACATGAACTTAATGGCAGGATCTCCTGCTGTTAATATCCTATGTTGGCGGCAGCCGATACTGCCGTTAACCTGTTTGAACGGCCAGATCCTTGCCGTTTAGTTCTTCAGGAAAGAACAGTGAATTATTCTTCCTTATATGATTATTTTTCAGATTTTCACGCATGAGGATATACTGTAATTTTTATAAGCTATGTAATATAGATAGTAGATCATGTTGTGAAATTTTTGTGAATTTTCGTTAATGGTATTAATTATTGAAATTGTCTGAAATGCATGTTAAACAGGTTTGAACATGGTAATCATTTTTGACATAATCCGTGTGGAATTTAAGTGCCATAAAATTTCTAGATGATGTGGATAAGTGTCATTCATGTCCTGAAAATTTGAGAATTTTCCCATGTCTACGTAATTAGTTATAATTTCTAGATTTAAAAATAGGGAGCATGAGTAGGTTGTTTTAAATTTCCAGTAAATCGTATGATGCTTGTTAAATTCCGGGGAAAAATTCTATGATGATATGACTGTTAGACACAGGGCTATAAAGTGCTAATTATGACCTTCATGATGTGAATCAAGGATGAACTGATTTATGGGTAATATGCAAATGTTTGTTCCATTTTCTGTAAATTCTCCATAGCTCAGAAAAATGTGAAAATTGGTATGTATGATCTACTACGTGTAAACAGCCTGTGGTTAAAATTTCATGTGGTTTGGGCAATAGTAAGTGATAATTATGCAAATTTCATGAAGAAATGATTAATTAAAGCATGCTTATTGTGATCATAGATTCGTTAAATAGTTTTAACGTGATTAGTGTAAATCCCTGAATGTTTAAGTCTTATGAACATTAGTACTATGATAGGGGAAACTGAACCATGTGCATGAATGTGAAAATGGAAATGATGTGTTAATTAGTGAGAAATTGTGTGTGTGTTAAATTGGAAAATGTGTAAATTGTGCCGTGTGTGACACTGCTTCCATAGAGGGCTGTGGAACCGTACCGTGGTAAAGTCCCCATGGGAAGGTTCAATGTGTTGATATCATATGGGCATTAGGATGAAATCCTGGAGGTAGACATGTACCACTGGTTAGGGTGGAGAGTACTTCTCTCGGTCTACGCAGTACCAAGATTCATCACTGTGTTGCCTAGGTGGCATCTATGTGTTATGTGAATGTGCTATATGTGTCCTTCTAGTGGTGGTTTGGACTATGTGTCACGGCATTTAAATAAAAATAATGTGATTATGTATAAGTGAAATTGTGTAGTGTGTAAGTGAATATGTGAACCCAATGTGATAGCATGTAGAATTGTGAAATATGATATGATGGAGTTAGATTCATGTCAAAACATCAAGCTTACTATGTTTACAAATGTGATATGCATGTGGAAACGTACGTAGAATCCATGTTAGGAACGCTCTTCCTTTATGTGTAAAATTCCATGTCTCAATTTCTATCATGTTGCAACGTAGATATAAATTTAGCTATCATGTGAGTAAATGTATAGAAAGCATACGGTAGGTATATTATTGTGGAATGACATAAACCATGTATCATGTGTTATGAAATTGGTAGAAGTATCATGATAGGCTTTCTTAAAGATTGTTCAACCATGTTGCATGTATTGATTGACGTAATTGAGAGTAAAATGTGCGCATGATGTGTGTATGTATAATGTGTATGGATTACTTGTTGAGTCTTTTAGACTCACTCTTGCTTCGGCGTACAGGTTTAGCAGGTGACCCTACTTCCTTGGAGGAGATCGTTGAGAGCGATTCCGAGCGAGGAGAGTAGATTGTTGTGGAGTCACCGACATTGTACCTTCTTTTCCATAGTAGAAATTGGAGACTTGTGTAATTGTGGATGAACAATGTAATTTGGATCTAGAATTTCATTATGTGGACTTTAGTTTCTTTTAAAATTGCTATATGGGCTATGTATGTCGAATGTGGATGATGAAATAAAATTGACAGTTAGTTCTTTTACTTCCGCTGTTCTATGACTATATTTGTGTACATCTCAATCTTGTGGTAGTGATGGGTAAATGTCCCACTGTAACGAAGTTCACTATATCGACGTGGATTGTTATATCATACTGGTATAAGGAGGGTCGTCACAACTCTATTAGTGTTATCTATTTTTAGACAAATTTTATAGCACAAGATGTCATATTCACCCCCCCTCTAGGACAACTACTGTGTCATCTATATCCAACAAGTGGTATCAGAGCGAGGTCTTCTCAGAAGAATCGAAAGATTTGAGAAGAGATGGTAGCTGAAGGCCACAACTATGAAGGACAGTCTGTTACAAGGCCACCATTCTTTGATGGTGAGGATTACCAGTATTGGAAAATGAG
>JACBKR010005331.1:0-18989 GCA_014218235.1 Colocasia esculenta | reverse complement strand
GACCATATCGTGCCTACTCTGATAACGTCCTTTATACTTAAGCTATTTGGCATTACATTTCCATGTCTATTGCTACTAACGTTGACTGACATCAGAGACAGCTTAGTTGTCTGCTATTTGAGTTTGACATTTATGCAGACCTCCGATCCATCTTCACAGTACAACGTTAATCAAATAGAAGCCAACGGATATCTTTGAAGATCTCATCTCTTTGCGTGCTCAAGTGATCAAAAGACTGTTGACAGGAAGCTTCCAAGACTCCAGATGTCATTCAGTCTAACGACTACTCAAAAGAGAGACAACGGACACTTGAACGTCTATTTTCAAATTGAAGATATAAATTAAAGTCAGAAGAACAGAAGAAGATAGATCGTGCATTCAAGCATTCAAATTCTTCTGAAGAAAGTCCACAGAAGAACCTTCATTCCACTTAGCTTTTGCTCTTTTACTCTCTACTAGTTTGTGAAAATCTTGAGAGAGCTTGTGTAGTTCTGAGAGTGAGCTTAGATTAAGATCCTTTGCTCTCAGTGCTAGTTGCTTCAGATCCTTGCTTATCAAAAGCTTGATCTAGGGGCTTAGATTTCATTCACTCTCTTTGTGTTGTTCCCTTTGGTGTGAAGGAAGACCTGGTGGTATCCAGGGTGTTGTTCCCTTTGGTTGTGAAGGAAGACCTGGTGTGGTATCGAGGGTGTTGTTCCCTTCGGGTGTGAAGGAAGACCTGGTGTGGTATCCAGGGTGTGTTCCCTTCGGTGTGAAGGAAGACCAGCTTTGCTGGGTGTTGTAGTGTCCTTAGGGGGACTGTACCCTAGTTAGTGAAATCCTGAGTGGTTGCTCGGGACTGGACGTAGGACTCCTAAGGAAAGGAGGTCCGAACCATGATAATCTTCGTGTTGTGTGATTGTCTTCTTTATGCGTTTGTTATTTCAACTAACTGTCACTAACCTACTTCGAAGAACGTTTGTGTGAAGTTTTTAGTTATAGGTATCTTCTAGATTAATTTTTAAAGACCCATTCACCCCCCCTCTGGGCTCGTCAACTGGGCAACAGCACCCGTATCAAACAAAACCCGAGCGTGCACACCTAGAAGTAAACCGTACCTTCGGTGACATGCTCCGCCTGCTCGACGTCCTCTCATGTTAGGGAAAACACTCGATCTTGGGCTCGGGCCTTCCTGGTCTTCCTGTAGCTGGCGCGCTGCTGCTGCTACCACTGTTGGGGTTGGCGCTCCCGCGCGGAATCCCTGCTGAAGTATCGGACATCCTTGATCTTGTGGTCACTGCTCCTGCACTTCAACATTTTCCCACTACCATCCAACACTCTGTACCACCGTGTGTCTTCCGCAATGGGGACACTCCTTCTTCACACCAGGGGAACGTTGAGAAGGTACTTGAGTACTGCTGGCTGCCACTGGACGCTGCAGTGTCTGGTACGCTGCCTCTTCTTACCCTGCCATGGAAAGGGACCGCAGGCTCTTCTGCAAAGCTTTCTTCTCCTCGAGGTACTGCTCCATTCACCTTCCTGCCTACAAGCAGCGCTAAGGGCCTCGTCCCAGGTACGATGATCGAACGCCACTAGTCTCGTCTCAGTGATGGCTTAAGGCCCATTACAACTTCTTTGCCTTCCTGCGCTCATCAGTTACTATGTGAGGTCCATATTTAGATAAACTCAACAAACCTGGCCTCGTACTCGAGTACAGTCATGGAGCCCTAAGTCAAGGAAAGGAACTCCTGCTCCATCCTGTCCTAGATATGCTCGGGAACAAACTTGGCCCGAAAGAGCCTCATGAACTCGTCCCAAGCAACATCAATAGCACCGTCCTCAAATTGGGTACATAGTAAGGAAGCCCACTACACATCGGCTCTCTCCTGCAACACAACCTTCATAAGCACCAACTAACAACTCTAATTTAACAGGATTAGCAAGCATATAAAACTAACACATACCTGTAGCATATAGGTGGCTAAAATAACCTTGTCCTTGTCCGCACACCTAACAGCCCGGAAGAACTTCCGATCTCCCTCATCCAGCTCTCAGCTAGTAATGGGTCGCTCTCTCCCTTAACAGAGGGTGGCAACATCCTCTTGAATCTTTCCATGATGAGAGTCCACCATGGTCCTGAGCCTGGGGAACTGGAACCTGGGCCTGCTATAACAAATAATAGCAATGCATATTCAACACAATATCATGCAATTAAATAAAACAGACTACTCTTTATTTTTTTATTCCAACCTGAGCCTCCATCTAAGCCTGGAGTGCAGCCTGGGTGTGGGCCTGCGTCTGCATGGCCTGCACTAGACCCTGCATGAACACTCCATAATGTACAGGTGGCGGTGGGGGAAGTACAGGACCCTGAGGTGCCAGGACCTGCTGCTCAGTCTGCTCCTCACGCCTCTGCTCGCCCTCACGAGCAGGAACACCACCACGTCTACCGCGTGAAGCCATATGCTGCAATAATTTAGCCACTATCAGAGACTATGTTATATAGTCCTAACCACTTTCTTATCTATCTTTCATTCATTATTAATCAATTCTACACATGTGGACAACTCTATAAAGACTTATCAGTAATGGAAATGATGACTTATGTATATTTATGTACAATCTCAACCAGTGGCTCTGATACCAATCTCTGCGACGACCCTCCTTATACTGGTATGATTATATCAATCCACGTCGGTATAGTGAGTCTCGTCACAGTGGGACATTTACCTAAGCACTAACACACATGATTGAGATGTACACAAATATGAATACAGAGAAGCGGAAGTAACAGAACTACTGTCTTTTCATTTCATCATCCACATTAAACATATACATGATCCATATAGTAATTAAGGAACTAAGTCCACATAATGAAATCAAATTCAAATTACATTGTTCGTCCACAATTTACATAAGTTTCTATTACATAAGTATCAATTATATACTATAAAAGTAAGGTACAACAACAGTGACTCCACAACATTCTATTCTCCTTGCTCGGAGTCGCTCTCAATGTCTCCTCCAAGGAAGTAGGGTCCTTGCTAACCTGTACGCTGAAGCAAGAGTGAGTCTAAAAGACTCAGCAAGTAAACTCCATGCACATCATACAAGCATACATCACAAGTAGGCATTCATTCAATTTCGTTAATCAAATATGTAGCATGGTTGTACAATAATAGAAAACTACCTATCATGATATTTCTACTAATTTCACTACGCATGATACATAGTTTATGTCAATCCAAAATAAAATACCTATCGCATGCTTTCTACTCATTCATTCACATGAGAGCTACACTTACATTTACCTACAACATGATAATAAATTTAGCATGGGATTTTCACACATAAGAAGGAATCCCCTAACAGGGATTCTACACACTTTTGCACATATAAAAAACCATTATAAACACATTAAGGTTGCTGTTTTGACATGAATCTAACATTTTCATAACATAAATCACAAGTTCGCATTTTTAACACAATGGTTTCACATGTTTACTCATTTACACGTTCGCATTGTTCACATTTACACATTACGCATTCACATGTTCGCACTACACAATTTGCACCATATACACATTCATTTTCACATTTAATTTCCATGACACATAGTCCAAACCACACTAGAAGGACACATCACATCACATAACACATAGACGCCACCTAGGCAACACCGTGACGACTCTTGTACTACGCAAATTGGGAGAAGTAATCTCCACCCTAACTAGTGGTACTTGTCCACCTCCAGGATTTCATCATAATACCCTTAGGATCTTAACACATTGAACCTTCCCATGGGGACTTTTCCACGTATAGTTCCACAGTCCTCTATGGAAGCAGTGTCACACACGGCAACATTTACACATTTCGATTTTTAACACACACATTTCATACGGTTTACACATGGCTCTGTTTTTCCATAACTTGATACTACTGTTAACAAAATTTAAACACTCAGAAACTTACTCTAATCATGCTGAAAACACATTATCCAACTATAATCATGTTAAGATGCATTAATAGCTCATTTTAACATAGAAAGTTCACAATGTACTCAGCTATTGCCCAAATCATATGAGATTGTAACCACAGGCTAATTGCAGATTTCAGACCACACATGCAAATTTTCATATTTTTCTGAACTATATTAAATTTACAGAAATTAAAACATTCAACCATATGGCATTCATAAATCAGTTATCATGGAAGCATAATATCCTGCTCTGTTTTGACAGTGCACTAACCTGCATCTATCATTCATGTACCACAAAAGTTTTTCCCCGAATTTATTTCACATCATACAATTTACTGTGAGTTTTACAAGAACCTACAGATGGTTTCTATTTTCAGTACAGAAATTGTAATAAATCACATGATCATGGGAAAATTCCCAAATTTTCGGGACAAAGACTGACATACATACGCCTGATAAAAAAAAAAATGGCATTGAAATTCTTCACGAATCAGGTGAATAGCAAGCTATCCTATCCAAGATCTTTATTTAACATGCATTTCACATAAACCTAACAATTATACAAATTACATAAATTTACAAACACTCAAAATGCATTCCATTATCTATATTACATAGCATATAACATTTACAATATATCCTCATGCAAAGAAATCCGGAAAATAATCATATATAAGGATGAACAGTTCCATGTTCTGTCCTAAAGAACTAAACGACAAAGGCTGCCGTTCACAGAGGTTAATGGCAGCATCATCTGCCACCAACTGGAGATCTTAACGTCAAGGAATCTTGCCGTTAAGTTCCTGTCTGTGCAGAAACACAGACCGAACTCCAAAGATGGGGGAAATGTGGGGTTATAAGACACAAATAAAATCCCATAAAATGCCTAAGACTTACTAGACAAGTACATGCACCACAGGGATGGGTTACTTGCCTTTAGAAAAACCTCCAAAGGGATCAAAAAGGTTGTTGATGCTCCCCTTGGGCAGTGCCCAGAAGCCCCCACAAATTCCTTCCTCCGGGTTCTAGGATGAAGTAGCCTTCAGTCCAGCATTGGGGAAGCCTTCCCCTATGCCAAATCTTCCTCCTAGTTGAAATAGCTCGCCGGAAGAAGCCTCAAATTGCCGGTCTGAGCTCTCAAAGTTTAGTTTTCACCTATTCTCTCAGCTAGGGTTTTCTCTGTTTGCAAAGAGCCAAGAGAGCTCTTTCAGTCTGTAAGGGGTAGTGATTTTATAAGATGGGGCTTGGGATCTTATGCAAGGCATGATGGGAGAGGTGAGAGCCATTCGGGACATCTCCCCAATTGGTGAGCAAGCCCAATCCGGAATTTCGAGGTCTGCTATCGATAGAAAATCAGGGAAGTAGACATCCACTTCCATGGCCGTTTACTTAATAGTTGCGTCCATCGACATGGACGTTTACTCAACATGGACGTCCATCCATGTTGACGCCAATTTGCTCTTCAGACAGAGCTTAAACCATGCAGGAAACCATATATGCGCTATATATATATACATGCATATATATAGTATAGTGTACACACTACTACACCATGCAAACAAACAATAATTACATCTAAACATACACATGCATACATAAGTACACCTTACTAATATGTACGTAGATATCTACATATGCATACATGATGTTACATACAAGCGTGACTCAACATGTGGCAAAACAAAAAGGACAAAAATTCGAGGGCCTTACAATGCAGGTTGTAAGCTTGATAGAAAACGTACTAGTGGCTTGTGCTTATATCTAGGTGGATGCTTGATTACTTGGGCTTCCAAAAAGCAACACTCAGTTGCTCTATCCACTGTAGAGGTTGAGTATGTTGCGGCTGGTTGTTGTGGCACACAAATTCTTTGGGTGAAACACCAGCTCCTAGACTATAATCATAAGTTAGGATGCATTCCCATTTATTGACAATACTAGTGCTATAATTTGTCTAAAAACCCAATTCAGCATTCACGAACAAAACTCATTGATATTAGGCATCATTTCTTGAGGGATGAGGTTTCTAAGAAATATCTTGAACTTCATTTGATTGCTGATATTTTCATTAAGCCTCTTCTAGAAAATAGATTCTCATCTCTAAGAAGAAAGCTTGGATTATGCAAATGTTCACATTCTTTTTGACCTTTCCATCATTGGGTTAAGTGTTGTGTGTCTTTGTGTGACGACCCAACCAACAAACTGGCCCAACAACCGTACTAGTTGGTAGACTTCCCAGGAAGGTCACCCATCCTGGGACTACTCCCAACTGAGCACGCTTAACTTCAGAGTTCTTTTCCTACTCGAGCTCTAAAAATGACTAGTCCGAGTTGTGGTAGTCTACTGATTTAGTACATTTAACATATTTTTTATGGGGTGTCACAATCTACCCCTCTTATATAAGCGAGGTCCTCGTCGCTGCTCACATATAGCACACAATCAAACCCCTCTAATATAAGCGAGGTCCTCGTCGCTGCTCACACATAGCACACAATCAAACCCCAGGCAGGCAGGATTCTAGAGGTGGCCCCCACAGGCTTAAGAGGTGGCTCCCACTATGTAGCACTTTGTGCCATATGGTCTCAAGAGGTGGCTCCCACAGCATAGCACTTTGCCCTGTGTGGCACTTAGTTCCTACACATCCGGCTGGGTAAGGCTTTGATACCATTTGTGACGACCCAACCAGCAAACTGGCCCAACAACCGTACTAGTTGGTAGACTTCCTAGGAAGGTCACCCATCCTGGGACTACTCCCAACTGAGCACGCTTAACTTCAGAGTTCTTTTCCTACTCAAGCTCTGAAAATAAATAGTCTGAGTTGTTGGTAGTCTATTGATTTAGTACATTTAACATATTCTTTTATGGGGTGTCACACTTTGTTAAGGCACATTCTGAGGGGGCGTAATTGCTTCATACTGTAAATATTTCTTGCATTCTTCTATCTATTTTTGCATTTACAACACTCTCCACTCTTGCAAATAAGGTCCTCACTCTCACATTGCATTGGCATTCTTAGTATATCAAATAGTGATTTGAAGAAAGACAAGTCAGGCTTGTTTGGACACTTTCACTATGCGTGAGTATGTCTCCGCCAAGTATGAAGAGTCTTGTATGCAATTGTTGAGGGAGAGTCCCTGTCCTTCAATAAAAACATTTCTGCTCATCTTAATTTTTTCATTCAAATCTTTTGATTCTCTTTATCTTAATGAAAGACTTCTGGAATCAAGAACTCAGGGGGAGCTAAAGAATCCATACTTCTTTTCTTACATAAACTCAGAATTAATTCATTATGTTGATACAATCATATTCATGAGATGTTCATTAATCTTATCAAAAGAAACCACATAATGGCTTTTTGACTGATCTATTACATTTTTACAGTCAATCTTCAATTACATTCTGAACTCCTAAAGTAATCTAATTTCTTTAAAGACATGAAGATCACTTGTGCATGAATTTAGACATCTCTTTTACAACTGATGAGGGACAAGGTTGATTATTATTTTTTTCATTCACTTTCCATCTTTATTTCAACAGAGCAATGACACTAATGCTGAGAAACTACAAACCTTCACAAAGAAAGAAGTGCCATGTATGTCATGAAGCGTTTTTGTTGTTATCTCTGTTCAAAGGGGTAAAACAAACTAAAAACAAAAAAAAATCTTACAATATTGATGATAACTGAGTAATGGAA
Source organism: Colocasia esculenta (assembly GCA_014218235.1). Taxonomy (NCBI): domain Eukaryota; kingdom Viridiplantae; phylum Streptophyta; class Magnoliopsida; order Alismatales; family Araceae; genus Colocasia; species Colocasia esculenta. Next base: position 11,340 of record JACBKR010005331.1, on the reverse strand, counting down.
ATATTGGTGTCTCATAAACGTATATTTCATGTCAAATGGTTATCATTTGCCCCTTTGAAACTAAATAATGAGTAAATCTTTAGTACCTAGGGACTATGGTGTGTAAAAAGTATTAGTTCTTGTGTGAACAAGATTTAATACATTTGAAAGTTTGATTAAAAAAACAAAAAAAATGTCCACAAAAATTCAGTCACAAAATAAACAACTTACCCAAATCAGATTGATTAAGACTATTTTACTTCATCACACTTGACTTCATTCAAAAAGAAATTTTCATTACCTTCGATTAGAAGAATATGAAAGATTGCCATTGACTGTATTGAATGTCCTATATCATTAAAAAATGTCATTTCAGTGTTTCATTTTAATCAATGAACATATCTTGTAAGTTGTGCTTAACCCTTGAATTAACAATGGGTTTTTGTTAAGAAATAACAAATGGATTCTTCAACATATTAAAAATCCGTGACAAGTTGATTTCATACCTCTTTCATTATCATAAAGACCCCATCTAAGTTTTTCTTGATCATATCATCTGTTTTTATTTTTTGCCCAGTCAAGTCGACACAGTCCTCTTCATGTGTTGACACTATCACTGGTCAGGTCGACATAGTCAACTCCTGTGTCGACACCATTGCTTCTCCAGGCGGATATTTTTTTTATCAGTCACTGTTTAGGGTAAGGAGCACCAGCAGCATCTTACCTCTTCATCTCTTGCGTCGAGCCTTTTCTATGACCTCATTTGCAGGTCGACCCACCACCTTTTTTCATCTCAAAGGAAACAAGAGATTTCTCTCTTGTTCCCGCCATCTCCTCCTCTTCCACATCATCTTCCTCTCTTCTCTGCTTGTTGCGATGCCTCACAAGCAGACACCAAGGAGGGGCGCGAGGTCTAGGGCTACTGCTCCTGGGGTTGTGATTGAAGAGACCCCAACCGAACGCAGGAGCAAGCGTCGCAATGATCCGACGCAGCAACTGGATGTTTCTTCACCCTTTTTAACTCCCTCCAAGCAAGGTAGGTTTCCATCCTATAGTCGTCGCGAATCCCCTAAAGTTCCTCATCATCTCTGGAGGAAGCTTCTCTTCAGTTCTTCTGAAACCAGTGCCTCAGGTTTAGGGGAATCTTCCTCCACCTCATCTGGTTCTTCTAATCCCTCTGAAGCTACACCTTCCAAGATAGTCTCTGAAGAAAACCCATTCTAAGCCTCGAGCAGTTGATTTGCAAGATTAGGACTTTGCCAGTGCATTTCCTGATTCATCAACTTTTTTAAGTTTCAAGGCTGGCTACACTTTATTCTGAATTTCGCACTTTCTACCCTAGGCTGGTGCAAGAATTTTACATGAATTGACTAATGTACCAGAGGGTTTTCAATCTGAAGTTAAAGAGGTTTCTATTCTCTTATCAACTGAGCTGGCTTCTACACTTTTCAAGATTCCTGATGAAGGGGAAGATTACCATGAATTTGAATTTGATTTGCATGATGAAGCATACACCCTGCTAACTGGTCTCCCTCATGATCAACAGATTCCAGGCATACCCATGTAACTAGATTCAATGCAAACACATTTCCACCTGTCCTTAGGTTAATTCATCACATTCTCACCACAATTATCACACCACAGGTGCTGGAAGGGACAGGCTCCCAATATTCAAAGGTTTGTCATGTATTGCATGAAGAAGGATATCAAAGTCAATCTGCATCCTATCATGACACAAATTTTGTCTGAAACAACCAGAAAGGGCCTTCATAGGTCACTGCCATATGCTGCTCATCTCACTATTGTGTTTAAACATTTTGGTGTTTCTTTTGCAAATGAAAAAGTTCAATCTATTCCACAAAACAATATTTATTGCTTGAAACATTTGCAAAAATTTTTGGGCTTTCAGATTGAGGGTGCTCAAGTTTGTCGAGGGCCAATTGTTGAGCAACATACTGTACCTGATGGAGAGGCACATCCTTCTGCTGTTCAGTACCACAGCTTGATCAAGATGTTCAGCTCCCATCTGAGGTTGAGGTCCAAGTTCCACAGGATACACACATTTCACCAACACTTCATGGTTCTTCACCTCTACCTCATGATGTGGATCCTCCTTCCTTCATTCACCAATTCATTGGTTCAGCATCTACTTCTACTGATGGACCTTCTGTTCCACCAGAGCTGCAAACCTTTCTTGAAGAAAAGTTTGCCAGTCTCAATTCTTTTATACTACAACTGGCCGACAGATTTGAGCTTCGCATTCAATGGTTGGAAAATACAGTTAATGGTCAGTTCATTAGACAGAAAGAGCTAGCAGAACATGCAACTCATCGATTCAACGACTTATTGGCACCTGGGAGATGCTTGTGTCCAAATGAAAGACTTAAGACAAGCTTGAAGTAGTTCTCCAAGGAATATTAGCTAACACTCAGCGAGATCTTTTCAACAGTCAAGAGACTGTCTCACTTGTGTCTAAGACTCGACGGTTGTTTGCTCACTTAGTTGATGACATGGATAGAATGAATGCATTCTTAGCTCACATTGATGAGGAGATGACAGAACTCAAGGGTGAGCTCCGGAATATCCAACCATCAAGCAATGTGCCAAGCTCATCTTCAACTTCATCTCAAGTTCCAACTTATCTCAGTACACTTCAAGAGCACATTCATGATAATCATCAACGAATGGAAGAACTGTTGCATACTCGTTTGTCCACCATGCAAACTCAGTGAGGACAAACTTATCTGCTTTGGACGCCAGAATGCATGTCTATTGAGTCTATCTTACTCCCTCTCCCTCCTCCACCTCCATCCTCTTGATAGATTCTCTGGTTTTGATGATGTCAAAGGGGGAGAAGGGTTGGTTCAGGGGTTGGTTCATGTTGTGAAAGGGGGCTTGTTAGCAAAAACATTTTGGATGTGATTGTCATATTTTGTATGGTTCATTTTGAAAAGGGATGCTTGTTAGTAACATTTTGTTTTGGTTGTGACAACTGTCATATTTTGTAGCAACTCTCTTTCAATGACAACTGATGAAGTAAATGAAGATGTTGAATTTCATTGTCATATATTATGTGTGCTTGGGATTTTGTGAAAGAATGGCTCAAAATCACATTTGTAAGAAATTAAAATTTCATGTTGATTCAATGTTGCCATTATCAAAAAGGGGGAGAATGTTCGGTTGAGTGTGGTTTTAATTTCCCTCTCTCTCTAGTTTTGATGATGACACTCTGTGATTTTTTGCTTGATGGGTTGAACATGGTACATGCCTCATTTATATAATAATAATGCCCAAACAACATGTTTTGAATATTTTACACTTCATCATTGATGATAATACCTTGTGCTAATGGCTTATGTGTTAAATTCTCAGGGCTATACAGCTTTTGTCATTATGGTGTTGACACATCCATTGGTGGTGTCGACACTGGTTACTGTCCCTGAAGCTATTTCTGAACACAGAGTCAAGTAGTGGCGACACACTCAGTGGTTGTGTCGACACTAGTCCCAGCTTTCAGGAGATCATTTTGCTTGCCTGGGACAGGGTGTCGACACACTCAGTGGTGGTGTCGACACACCCCTGCTAAAGTCTCCACATTTGTTTCCTCTGGACACGTGGCTACTTGGGGTTCAAGGGATGTTGCCTTGGATCATGTGCCCACGCACCCCAAGGGTATGGACATAGGGGCTATATATACCCCCAAATTATTGACCCCCAAGACATAGGAGACCTCCAGAAGATTCAAGCAAAAAGCTTGGAGGAAAAAGGAGGAATCTCCCGCTCCTGCTCTTCTCGTTGCTGTGGTGATCCATCTACTTGCTTGGAAAGCACGAGGGAGTGAAGGAGAGCTTTGTAGAAGAAGTTGAAGCACTTCTCAACGGAGCAGATCCAGTAGAAGAGAAGCAAACAAGGAAAGAGAATTTTTTGGTGATTCAGAGGCAATTAAAGTAGAGCATCGCCAAGTGATTGAAAGCATCACCAGATCTCTTCAATTCAACCTTCTGCAAGGAATCTTCATCGAAGAAGAAACACAAATACTGTATCTATCTTACAATTCTGAAGTTGTTCTTCTGATTCATCCATGAGATTTGTGCATGAAGTGTTGCACAAGTTTCTGTGAATGAATTTGCCTTGGATCAAATCATTGCTAGAGGATCTGATTTATGTTGGTCTTGATCTAGCTTGTGTTTTGTGAGCCATTGAGCTCAGTTTTGGTGAGTGAACACTCAGAGTGTGTTGAGCAAGTGTGCTCAGTTTCTGGAGCGGTTGTGCTCTGGAATTTATGTGTGAGTTGTCTAACTCAAGTGTGTTGGAATCGTCATGCTCCAGTGTTAGTTGTACTCAAATTTTGAGTACAGTGTCCTCACTGTGTGAGGGTGGACGTAGGGATCACCGGTGTGATTTCCAAACCACCTAAAAAATCCTATGTGCAATGGTTTGAATTGTTGATTTGCACTAGATGATTGCATAGGATTACGGTTTCACACTAATTGCCTAATTGTCTCACACCTCCTCTTACACACTCACACTTCAGATCTGAAAATTATTTTTGTGATTAGATCTCTGAGTCAAAGTAGTTTTAATTTTCTTAAGATTTCACAAAATTGGCAACAGATCTATTCAACCCCCCCTTCTAGATCTGTTTCACCTAATCACTCGATCCTACAACGTCAACGTACTGGATGTCACCTTCCAAATTGAAGGAACTGATGGAGCTATTAGAGAAGGGGTTCATCAAACCAAGTACTTCCCCATGGGGAGCACCTGTGTTGTTCGTTAAAAAGAATATGGATCTATGAGGCTATGTATTGACTATCGACAACTCAATTAGCTAACCATCAAGAACAAGTTCCCATTGCCTCGGGTCGATGAACTTTTTGACTATATATCTGGAGCTCAATATTTCTCCAAGATTGACCTCCGATCTGGCTATCATAAAATGAGGATTGAGGATGACGATATCTTCAAAATGGCTTTCAAGAGCAGGTATGGACAAAATGAATTCATTGTTATGCCTTTAGTTTGACCAATGCTCCTACAGCCTTTATGTAACTCATGAACAGCATATACCAACCATATCGTGATAAGTTCGTAGTCATCTTTATAATGACATCCTCATATATTCAAAGACCAAAGAAGAGCATGAAGAACATCTGAGGATAGCTCTGCAAGTCTTGCGAGACAAAAAATTATATGCAAAGTTGAGTAAGTGCGAATTCTGGCTCGAAGAAGTGTCTTTCTGGGCTATGTTATCTCAAAGGAAGACATCTCTGTTCATCCCTCCAAAGTCGAAGTTGTACTCAAATGGGAGAGACCAACTAATGTCACAAAAATTAGACGCTTCTTAGGACTGGCTGGCTACTACAGGCGGTTTATAATGAACTTCTCCAAGATTGCCGTTCCTCTCAGCGTCATCCACGAAAGGAGAATCCCTACTCCTAGAGTAAAGAGTGTGAGAAGAGTTTCCAAACTCTAAAAGAATGTCTGACCTCAGCCCCAATAGAGGGAGAAGGTTTCTCTATCTATACCAATGCCTCAGGAATTGGGCTAGGTTGTGTATTGATGTAGAAGGAGAAAGTCATTGCCTATTCTTCAAGACAACTGAAGACACATGAAGTCAACTACCCTGTGCATGATCTAGAGTTGGCTACCATGGTCTTTGCCTTAAAAATCTGAAGACATTATTTGTGTGGTGAGCAATTCACTGTCTATTCAGACCATAAAAGTCTGAAGTATTTATTCTCTCAGAAAGAACTTAATATGAGGCAGAGGAGATGGCTTAAATACTTGAAGGAATGCATCTGATCCCATCCTTAGTATCGATAGTTGGTTTATTTTGAGAGTAGCATTGCAGTAGGATGTGAGGAATTACAAACTTATGTAATTTTTCCTTTCCTGAGTTATTATGAGTTGATGTTAACAATGTTGGGTTTAACATTAATGAGATTTGGAATATTAGTTTAGTTGTGTTTATTAATGGGCCCTGTTATGTTGTAAAGTTACACATCTAAAGCTCGCTAGCTAGAGGCTTATTTTCCCATTGTTCACATCTTGGAATATTGAATTATTTAAATAAATATTTTTCATTGAGTTTGTTCTCGGGATGTGACATATGACGAAGTTGAACTTCGTCAAATATATAGGTAAATCTCGGATATGACGAAGTCACTTTGACCGATCATGACTATTTTATCACTGTGCCTTTGGATGTTCAATTTGTTCTTTATCAGTCGAAGCAGAACTTTGTCATATACGAAGCTAGACTTCGGATATGACGAAGTGTAACTTCGTCATATACAAAGCTAAGCTTCAAATATGTCAAAGTCACTTCGACTAATTAGACTAAATTCAACACTGACTTTGGATGTACTCATTGCTCTTGTCAAACAAAGTGTAACACTTTGAATATGACGAAGTGGAACTTCATCATATAAGAAGCTAAGCTTCGTATATGACGAAGTCACTTCGACTGATGAAGACCGTTTTGACATTGTGACTTCAGATGTACACTAGGTCAGTCGAAGCTATGAACTTCGTATATATTTTTTTTGGTTGCTATCATTCGATGATCTATGACATCGGATGTTCACGTTTAAACCTTGCCAGTTGAAGCAATGGCACTTCGTACATTCTCGTTGTATATCTGCCATCCAAAGCACATTCACTTCGAATGTCATGATTTGCACTTGGTTAGTCAAAGTGCTGAGACTTCGTATTTTCATGTTATACTCTCTAATAGTTGACTCCTTGAACGTCGATGTTTTGAGTCGACCCTCTAAAAGTCAAATTTCTTAGTAGACTCTGTGAAAGTCGAAGTCTCGCATATCGATTGCTGTCCAACCTAAACATCGATTGCTTTGTCAGACATCGATTACTTCATGTATAACTTTGATTGTTGTTGAAAATTTGTGAGACCCCCGATTTTTTTTTCATTTATATTCTGGCGTGTGTGGTATGTACTGGTTATGTACATAGTGTGTGTATTAAATTTGTGCATATGTATGTATATATTTATTTATGTGAATATAAGTACTTAGCTAATTTTGTACATATTGTACTTATTTAATCCTATGCATATTGTATTTAAGTAATGTGTGCATATATAATATTAATGTATTTGTTATACATCTTGTAGGTATGTATGAGTTTATTTTGATACATGTAATATATTTAAATGTGCATATTATATATACTTATTCCATGCATATTGTATGTAATTATGCTATATATATATATATATATATATATATATATATATATATAATATATTATGTGGTGTGTGTTGTGTGTGTGTGTGTTTATTTGTGCATATGATACCTATTAAATTTCTGTACACAATAAATTGTTGTGATGTAATTGTACTTCTACTTTGAGGTATTTTGTGTTCTGGCGGAGATGCCAGTTGACGTCAAAATAGAACGACGTTTACTGTATGTTGATGGCAACATGTGTGCCGTTGACTGCGTGGCCAGGAGAGGTTGACGTCCAGATCGATGGACGCTGACTCCCTGTTAGCGGCACCAAATGTTGACGTTTATTTCTCATTTTATGGCGATTTTAGATTTGGAAACGGTTGTTTTGGAAACCTAGCCCTAATGGCGGGAGACCTACCCTAATGCGTGCCCCGACCCCCTTAGTCTATAAAAACACCTTGGTTCGATCGGATCATGTCTTTTGGCCTTTGTGAAACCGTAGAACCTTTTGTGGAGAAACTGATCCTTATAGAGCTGGATCCGGCGATTTGAGGAGTTTTCTAGCGGTATGCCTCAACTAGGAGTATATTCAATCATCAAGGAAGCATCCCCAACTCCGAGGATCGATCTACATCGATAGGAAGGACCGAATCGAAAGCAGTTTTGAGCACCCTCTTGGGTTGGCCGACGAGGGCTTCACCGACGAATCTAGATCTTCTTAGATTTATTCTCAGGCAACTAACCTTTGGGCATCATCCATACCCATGTCTAGTAAGTCCCAGGTATTTTTACAAATTTTTTCTCGTGTCCTGGAAACCCAATTCACCATGGTTTGTGCGTGCAGTCCGCACTCCTGCAGACAGGAACTTAACAACCAACTTGTTGCCTTTAAGATCCAAGGTCAGCAGCAACATATAGTGTCATTAACCCCTGTTGGCGGCAACCTGTGTGCCACCAAGTTCGTTTGGGTTTCACAGAACCCTAATTTTCACATTTGTGTGACTGTATTCATACTTGTGGTAGTCTGTGCCTACTATGGAAATTATGTTGCGTCAGGTACAATCAGTAGATCATATCATGAGGATGTACCGAATTTCTGTGATTTGTGTTAATTATTAAAACTCCTGTAATTGAACTGTGAGCATCATATGACCATGTTTAATCTTGTATAAATAGATCTGTTGTGAGTTAGGGTTTCACAATTTTTCCACGACAGTTATGATGACTGATTGCAGGTTTCTAAACTGTTAGAACTGGCTGTATAAATGTAAACCCTGCTAAATCGGGTTCTTAGTGAAAATGCATGATATTTTGTTTTAATTATTATAATTAGTGTACAAATCCAAAAAATTTGAAAAATTGAGCACGTGATATATTATCTGTTTGGAACCTGTGACAAATTTTTTTTATGTTTTGATAATAGTAGGTACTGTTACTAAATTAATACATGAAAATGACCATATGGAGCATGTTAAATTTAATTATGTATATTCAGTGTTTAGCAGCATGATTAGGATTGTGTAATGATCTGAGTTTCATTGCAAAACAGTATCTCCATGTTAGGTAATTGAAGCATGTGTAATTGTTAAATAATGCATGAGAAATGGTTAAATAGTACATATGAAATGGGTAACAATGTGATAAAATGTGATAAAGTGAACGTATAAAATTGAGCCGAGATTGACACTGCTACAATAGAGGTCTGAGAGCAGAGCCATACTGTAGAAAAGTCCCTATGGGAAGGCTCAATGTTAGGTGATATCCTAAGGGCATTAGGATGAAACCCTAAAGGTGGACAAGTACCACTAGATATGGTGGAGAAGGCTTCTCCCAGTCTACGCAGTTACCATGATTCGCCACTAGTTTGCTCAGGTGGTGGGTAGTGTCAAGTGAAGTGCTATATGCTATGGCTATGTGATATGGGTGCGTGCGTCCTCTAGATGGTATTGAGGACTATATGTCACTGCAACTTAAGTATAAAAATGTGAATAAAGGGTAAAGTGACATGTGAATGTGGCACGTGGTAAGTGCAATGATGTGACATGTGATAAGTGAAAGTGCAATAGAAAACTATGTGAAAAATGTGTCAAATTGTGTCAGGGAGACTAAATGTTAACGACAGTTTAAAGTACATGTGAAAACCAAATGAAAATGAAAATACATATATTCATATCATTCATGGTTAATATGTTAAATGTAATATCATGTTTAGTATCATGTTGTATAATTAATAACATCCATGTAGTAGTGTAGGTGAATATGTGTATGTGGACATGTAAATTGTGCAATGTAAAAGATGAGCATGTGGAATTATTAATGAATGAGATAGCATGTGAATAAATGTAAATCCATGTGATTGTGTTTAATTCATGTCAAAATAGGAAGCTAAATGTGTGAAAAAGTGATATAATTGCATATGAAATTGGTTACATATCATGCTAGTAGTGTTCATTATCTTGTACATAACTTCATGTTCTAAACTGGTAAAATTGTGCAATGATATGGTTAGTGCTTGAATCATGAATCATGTGATATGTTATGTGTACAAAACATTTTTAGGTGTGTTATGTATGTACAAAGCATGTGCCATGTAATTCATTTATTGTGTAAAGATAGCATGTGTTTCCTTATTGCTTAATAGTATAGTGTGTGTATGATATGTGTATGGTTGTGTCCTTAGATTGCTTGCTGGGTCTTTTAGACTTATACTTGCTTCGGCGTACAGGTGAGACAGGTGTCCCCGTACTTGGAGAGGGTGTAGCGAGGAGCATCCCCGAGAGCGAGGAGTAGCTTTTTGTGGAGTTTACTAGATAGTTGTACTTTCCCTTTCATAGTATGAATAATGTTTTGTATGGACAATGTGTTCGACAATGTATTTCTTCTGGAATTGTAATATTGTGGACATGTCATTTCTTTCATTTGCTATATAGACGGTGGAATGTATGATGATGATGGAATGAGGATGAGTTATTTCTTTTATTTCTATTGTACTCATTGTTATTCATGTACATATCAACCTATCAATTAGTGTTGGCTTAATATCCCACTGTAATGATGCCCTTTGTACGACGGGGATTGGTATAATCATACCAGTATAAAGAGGTCGTTACAAAATTAATGTATATGATTGCCTTTATCTTGATTGCCTTATGATGCTATCTGTGTAGGATATCATGTGACTGACACGTGTCTTACTTAGAGTACTTGGTGCTCATGCATTCCCAGCATATCATGTGACAGACACGTGTCTTACTTAGGATACTTTGTGCTCGCACATTCCTAGGTACGAGGTCACGTAATCAGGGCTATAAATATGCATTTGTCCCTTGTCTAAAGGAATCCAATGAAAGGGTATCCACAAGGTGCGACAAAAGAGAGCAGATGTAAGGCCCTCGAACTTTGTTCGTTTATTAGATTTTATCACAGTGGGTGGTTGCTTTGTGTATATAATTATGTGTATATGTATATATATATATATTTTATTTTGTACAAATTCTATTCAAATGATGATGTACGTATGTATATATGTGTTTATAATGTAAATATTGTTTTATTTACATCGTACATATTATATTTAAATAATATGATGTATAGAGTATGTAAATTATAAGGAGAATGCATGTTTATCTATTTTCTGTGTTTCTGGTCGAAATGCCAATTGACGTCAACATGCGTGGATGTTTATAGGGAGTCGACGTCCACATTGATAGACGCTAATTCCCAGTAAACGACAACATTGTGGCCGTCTATTTCCAGAAATTTTGCGGTTTCAAATCTGGAAACGACTGTGTTTCCTTCGGTTCTGATTTTGGAAACGACGTCCAACGGTAGGAAATCCTATCTAATGCATACCCAAACCCCTTGGCCTTATAAAAAACCTTGATTCAGCCAAGTTAGGTCTTTTCACCCAAAGGAGAACCTAGCGTTTTCTGTGGTGAAAAACTGATCTTTGTGCACTTTGATTTGGCGATTGAGAGTTCTTACTGGCGATCTACATCGACTGGGAGGTGCTCCTAACATTGGGGGATCCCGACTTCGGAGATAGGCTTGCATCAACTCAAAGACCAGATTCGATAGGTGTTTTGTGTGTCTTCTTGGCTTGGCCGAGGAGAGCTTCTTCGAAATATTCTTCCAATCTAGTAATTTTTCTGAGGCAAGTGTTGTAGGG
>JACBKR010005330.1:0-19000 GCA_014218235.1 Colocasia esculenta | reverse complement strand
TCGTCGCGTTCTTGTTGCCGAGTTTCTGGTCATGGTGTGTGTGCCTCGGTTGGCCGACGGTCCTTCTGGGAGTTCGAGGAGGTGTGTCGTGCATGCCCTGTGCCTGCTCGGCTTGTCTTGGTTACAAGCCAGCTGTGTCGTTTGCTTGTTGTGGTTGCCCCGCCTGTTCCCAGTTCGCCCAGTGCTTGGCACTCGATGGCTTAATAAGTAGTAAATATTTTCACATGATTCTAATTGAACTTAAGTGATTGATCATGCTCTCTACTTGCCATTTGGTCTCTCTCTTTCTTGCCTTGTTATCTTACTTGCTAAAATAAGCACATGGAAACTTGCTAAAATTGGCCATCCATGATTTTATTTCCTGAATAAGAACTTTTGTTACTTACCTAATATGAGGTTTCCATAATTGGATTTACAAGACACTCACACACGCACTTGAGCAATTCTCACTCGCGGCTTGCGCATACACGCTTGCACAATAGAAAACCATTTCTTGGCTTGTGGTGAACTCTCCATTAGATATTCCTTCTGCCGAACTCGTGACCTCTTGACCAAGGCCTCTGTATGTCTCCTCTAAGCATGGATTCCCATATGGCCGACGAGCAGGTTGTACCATGAAGTACCCAGAAGTTAGTGTGCACTTCTCTCTCTGTTGACTTTCTCGGAGTGATCGAGTATAACTGTAACGGCCCACTTCCACCCGGTATGGTTATACCAACCCACATCGGATTAGAGCAAGTCGCTACAAGGGAGAAAACCCCAACATTACTAGTGGAACTTGTCCACCTCCAAGATTTCACACAACCCGTTGCCTTGGGTATCACGTAACACAATTGAGTTGTCCCGTAGGGGCACTACTACAGTACAGCTCCACGCAATCTATGGTGGCAGTGTCTCATTGGCACAACTTATTTATCTTGTCACATTAACACATTTTCACACACACATGCCACATGTTCTCTCTCTTTCCATGCACATGCGCACATAATTCATGAAATAATTACTTATCACTTTCAGTTTCTCAGATTAACCATTAATAGTAATTGACAGAACTAAATCATGATATGTACTAATCTCATTTTTAAACATGGTTGAGACTTAATATCAAATCATGATACAGAATCCTTCAGAAATTCATAACTCTTTTTACAGTGATCAGAACATGATTAAAATTTAACCACAGGGTACATAAGTATCACATATCATATCAGTAAGTTTTCATATATTTTGGATCAATATAACTATTTTTAATATTTAATAGAGTTTTCCTGATATTTAACAAGATAATTCAACTAACATGGTAGACAGTAGGTCATCGAATCTAACCATCCTAAAACATGCATACAATAGACCTACATTCATGGAAAATTTTTGAGATTATAATATTCATCATACACATTTATTCTGAATTTAACTCTACCAAACCTTGTGTATTTCCTCCATAACAGAATTTCTATAAATAAAAAATATAATCAAAAAATTATCAGGATTTCATGGTATGATCTAGTGAACATATTAGAAAGGACAAAATTTCCTAAACACATGCATGTATTCACTTTTACCTGAAAAATCACATCACATGCAGTGAAACACTGTTCTGGAAAATCAGAGGAACTTGACGTCCAGGGGTTGGAAGCCAACAGGGGTTAATGACATGATCGACTGCCATTGACCCAGGAACTTGGCGGCAACAAAGTGGTCGTCAACCTCCTATCTGCACAATGTGCAGACCAAACACATAAAACTCATGAATTGGGAGTCCAGGACACGATTTTAAAATCCGTAAAATTTATAAATCCCTAAAGGATAAGTCCAAGGAGTGAAACCCTAAGTTACTTGCTTGGGAATAAATCTCTAAAGGGTTGATTTGGTCGAAGAAGCCCTCCTCGGCCAAGCCAAGAAGGTGATATTTACCCCTCCCAGATCTGGTCTTCCTGCTCATGTAGATCGATCTCCGGAGTCGGGGAAGCCTCCTCAATACAAGAGTACCTCCCAGTTAATGTAGATCACTGGGTGAAGCACACAATTGTCGGATCAAACTTTAGACAACTAAGGTTTTCTCACAACCGAGCCCTAGGTTTTCCTCTCAACCAAAAGATCTAATTTGACCGAAAACACTAGGTTTGATAGGTTTAAGGGTTTGGGTGCGCCTAGCATTAGGGTTGCCTACCGTTGGGATGGGTTTCCTAATCAAGAACCTGTAAGAAACACATTGTTTCTAGATCTGGAATCGTAACATAACTGGAGAAGTAAACGACCAACCTACTGCCGTTGACCAAAAGTCAACGTCAATCGATGTTGACGTCGATATCTTCTGGTCAGACACTAAACAGCACACTGGTTGCCGTCAACTCACTCTAAACGTCAAGAGATGTTGACGTTAAGCAAAATTTCGGCAGAAACACAGAAATCATCAAACCACATATATGCACAACAATAAATAATACTATATGCACACTTAATTAAATATATTACATGCACAGAAATAAACATATATATACATATGCACATAAGTAAAAAATACTTACAATATGCACAAAATTAAATATACCTAATGAAGACAAAATTTGAGGGCCTTACACCCTCTCCCCCGTAAAAGGGATCTTCATCCTCGAAGATCGAATCATGTACCTGTGGTGACGTTGTCGGCATCGTCTCTAACTAACGCATACACTCTGGCTGGTTCTTGAGTTCTTGCTGCTGTCTTCATTGTTGCTGCTGCTGCAACACCTCGTGGAACGAAGATCTACAGCTTCGGACACTCTCTAATCTGATGATCTGAGTTGCCGCACTGGAGACATCTTCCCGCCTTTGTCCAACTCAAGTCTGCGCCATGATGCTTGCCCCAGTATGCACACTCGGGCTTCTCGCTGCCTGTAGGTGCTGACTTTGCTGGTACTATAACTGGTTGCTGGTCTTCCACGAGCCTCTTCATCTTCTTGTCCTGTCGTTGGAACAGTTCTGGCAACCTCTTCATCTGAGTTCTTCTTCTGTTCCTGGTACAATTCCATCTCACTCTCCTGCCTGCATGCCGCATTAAGAGCCACATCCATAGTCCTATGGTCGAACGCTACAAGTCTAGCTCTCAATGATGGCTTGAGCCCCATCATGAACTTCTTTACCTTACGCCTCTCGTCAGCAACTATGTGTTGGAAATCGACTTGAGGCATCACATGCGCAGCGGAAGTAAAACAAAAAATCGATTTCCATCTATGTACTTGATCGGGCTATGATGTACGGTGCATATAAACATACATACAAATAAGGCGTGAGACAATCTCACCTAGGGGAGATCGTATATCCCCTGAAGCGCAGAACTAGTCCTTGTTTGAAGGAGCTCTCGAGAGACTCCCTCTAGCGGTATCCACACAGTGGATGATCGGCGATGACGATGACCCCTCCTACACCGATGGTGCCACTCCTCCTAGTCGTGCAACACCACACAGCGGCCAACAGCAGCAAGTAGCAGCAACAACAAGAGGGCTCGGCCCTCCTAGTTCTCCTCTTGCTTAGGGAGAGCACAGCAGGGAGAGTTGGGAAGGGGGGATGACGAAGGTGGTTTCTCTTCACAAGTTCTAGCCCATAAACTTCAAAGAGAACCCCTTCTATTTATAGAGAGCCTAAAGGACACCTCATCAGGGACACCTCATCATGTCATGATGACAAGGGACACCTCACAGGGACACCTCACCATGTCATGATGACAAGAGGGACACCTTGCAAGGACACCTCGTCATGTAATCATGACAAGGGACACCTCGCAGGGACACCTCACCATGTCATGAAGACAAGAGGGACACCTTGCAAGGACACCTCATCATGTAATCATGACAAAGGACACCTCGTAGGGACACCTCACCATGTCATGATGACAAGAGGGACACCTTGCAAGGACACCTCATCATGTAATCATGACAAGAGACACCTCGCAGGGACACCTCATCATGTCATGATGACAAGGGACACCTTGCATGGACACCTCGTCATTTAATCATGACAAGGGACACCTCGCAGGGACACCTCATCATGTCATGATGGGTAATGATGAAGTGTCCTCCTTCTAGAAGGGGTGAGGTGGCATGATCCTAGTAAGCTCCCTTAATGGATCCTTATCAAGGCTTATTGGTCTTACCCAATAGGTCCATAATGGGTTAAATAAGGCTTATTGGATAACGTTTATCCAATCTTCTATTCATCGCATTATCCACCTTATGTGTGTGACCCTCTAGGCCCAATATCGAGCTGGCCATGAGTTCTACTCGTCAGAACTCCTTCTGTCTTAGTGAATTATTATCTCCATAATAATTCACTCAACTCATCGATTATGAACATACTAGGCCACTATGCCATAATCCCCAGACGATACGAGTGATCAAATCCATTGGACCTGTCTGCCCATAGTTACCGTGTACATGTAGTCCCTCATCCATCTATTATCCTAGAGACCATATATTAGGCATGGTGTTGTCAGGTCTATATGGAATCTGTTAAAGTCAAACTCTTATCGGATTCTCCCGGAGAACTCCTCCTCACTAAATCCAATTGACCCTGGCCAGGGATTTGCTTGAGTAAGACAATATGAGATATTCCTCCCACGATACCGAGAGTGGATGATCCTTTATTGACACATAATTGCCTTCGTAAGGTTGGCTACCATTCCCAATGACTGGCTATACTAGACCTGGAACATCCAGACCTATAAATCCAGTATCAAAGAATGGATTACTCAAACAAGACATCTTTGGTGTCTCAAGTCTAAGGACCAGTTACACAACTGAGACTACAGAATCGCTAGCTGACAATTAGGTATCATTAACCATATAGCATTCTGAGAACGGATCATTCAGTGAACTCATTCTCCAATAAGCACCTGCACCATATCCCTAGTGTCTCCACACAAGCAGCTATGAGACCAGCTGCTTCCATCATATGGACAGGTATATGGCACACCGGTCTTTCCGGTCATCTCAATGTCCTTCTTGAGTAACCTACGACTAGGAATATTTAGGATCTGTGTTTAAAGAGAATCAGCCTCATTATCATGATCTCATCATGATCCAATTCCCATTGCACAGACCCATGGACATCACAGTATACAAACACATGGAATATACAGTGAGAAAATACCATTATAATATTACCAAAAGATATTGTACATAATTACAAGTGCCATCACTCACGTGAATTGGCTTGTAGGGCACCTATAACTAGCAATCTCCCACTTGACTTAAAACCAATCACCTACATGTCTGATTCCCATCAGGCCTCGGTGTCGCTCAAAAACAATTTGAGTGAGTGGCTTTGTGAGTGGATCTGCAATGTTATCATCGGATGAAATTCTTTTTACTACTACATCTCCACGGGCCACAATCTCTCTGATCAAGTGGAACCTCCTTAGAACATGCTTAGACTTCTGATGAGACCTAGGTTCCATTGCTTGAGCAATCGCCCCATTGTTGTCGCATAACAATGAAATTGGCTCTTCATGACCAGACACCACTCATAAATCTATGATGAACTTCTTCATCCAGACAGCTTCTTTTGCTGCTTCTGAAGCAGTAATATACTCTACCTCGATAGTCGAGTCAGTAGTAGTCTCCTGCTTGGAACTCTTCTAGCTTACTGCTGCTCCATTCAGGGTAAAAACATACCCTGAGTTAGACTTACTATCATCGATATCAGACTGGAAACTTGAGTCCGTGTAGCCTTCAACCTTGAGGCTACCTCCTCCATGTACTAGTAAAAGATCCTTAGTCCTTCTTAAGTACTTAAGGATACACTTTACTGCCTTCCAGTGTTCTAAACCTGGATTTGCCTGATACCTGCTCATAACATTTAGAGCATGCGCTATATCAGGTCTAGTACATAACATTGCATACATGATAGATCCTATAGCAGATGTATAGGGTATTCTATCCATGTATGCCCTTTCTTCTAGAGTCTTTGGAGACATACTCTTATAAAGAGAAATTCTATGTCTCAGTGGTATGAGACCTCTTTTGGAATTTTCCATGCCAAATCTTTTGACTATGGTGTCTATGTACATGGACTGGGACAAGCCAAGCATCCTCTTAGATCTATCTCTATAGATCCGAATCCCCAAAATGTAGGATGCTTCCCCTAAGTCCTTCATGGAGAAGTTCTTTGATAACCAAGTCTTAACTGTGGATAGCATTCCAATATCATTTCCAATGATGAGAATGTCATCCACATACAACACCAAGAAAATGATAACACTCCCACTTACCTTCCTATATACACAAGGCTCATCTTCGTTCTTAACGAAGTCATAAGATCTGATTACCTCATCAAACCTTATGTTCCAACTTCGAGAAGCTTGCTTTAGTCCATAAATAGACTTAAGCAACTTGCACACCTTATTTGGACTTTTCTCGAAAACGAATCCATCAGGCTGTATCATATACACCTCTTCCTCGAGGTTGCCATTGAGGGATGCGGTTTTTACATCCATCTGCTATATCTCATAATCATGGTATGCTGCAATGGCCAATAACATTCTGATAGATTTTTGCATGGCGACGGGCGAAAAGGTTTCGTCATAGTCAATACCTTGCCTTTGACGATATCCTTTTGCCACAAGCCTTGCTTAAAGGTCTCTACCTTTCCATCTACTCCAATCTACTTCTTGAAGATCCATTTGCACCCAATGGGTACAATACCCTCAGGTGCATCAACTAGGTTCCAAACCTGGTTGGAGTACATGGAATCCATCTCAGAATTCATGGCCTCTTGCCATTTCCTGGAGTCTATGCTCATAATGCCTCCTCGTAGGTTTGAGGATCAATATCCTCAGAGTCTTGTCCCTTGATATGTCCCACATATCTTTCAGGAGGGATAGGAACTCTACTTGACCTACGCAAATTTGGAATTTGTGTGATAGGTACTTGAACAGACTCTTCTTGCAGAATGCTGCTTGAGCCAGGTTCCCCAACCTCACTCAATTCTATCACACTCCCACTGTTTCCACCAAGAATGTGTTCCTTCTCAAGAAACACTGCTCTCTTGGCAAGAAAGACCTTTTGGTCCTCGGGGTGATAGAAATAATACCCACAAGTTTCCTTGGGGTATCCCACGAATATGCTCCGTTCTGACCTTGATTCCAATTTATCAGGATTGTGTCTCTTAACGTGGGTAGGGCAGCCCCAAATCTTAATAACTTTAAGATCGGGCTTCTTCCCTTTCCATATCTCATATGGAGTAGACACTACCATCTTAGTTGGAACTCTGTTCAGAAGGTAAGCTGCAGTTTGTAGGGCATATCCCCAGAATGACATGGGTAGGTTGGCAAAACTCATCATGGATCGCACCATATCCAACAGTGTGCGATTCCTCCTTTCCGATACACCATTGAGCTGAGGTGTATGAGGAGGAGTCCATTGGGATAGAATCCCATGGTCCTTTAGAAATTGGGTGAACTCTGTACTCAAGTACTCTCCTCCTCGATATGAACGAAGAATCTTAATACTCTTTCCAGTCTGATTTTCTACTTCATTCTTATATTCTTTGAATTTGTCAAAGGCCTCAGACTTGTACTTCATTAAGTACACATGTCCATACCTTGAGAAGTCATCAGTGAATGTAATGAAGTAAGAATATCCTCCTCTGACTTGTATGGACA
Organism: Colocasia esculenta; assembly: GCA_014218235.1. Lineage (NCBI taxonomy): Eukaryota > Viridiplantae > Streptophyta > Magnoliopsida > Alismatales > Araceae > Colocasia > Colocasia esculenta. The sequence continues at coordinate 11,361 of JACBKR010005330.1, read as the reverse complement.
TAGGTCCACATACATCAGTATGTATGAGTTCTAGTAACTCAAAAGCTCTCTCTCCAGTTCCACTAAATGAAGAGTTGGTCAACTTTCCTTGAAGGCACGATTCACATGTTGCATATGATTCATAATCAAATGGGTCTAAATATCCATCCTTTAACAACCTTCGAATTCTACCCTCATGGATATGACCTAGCCTACAATGCCATATGTAAGCTTCATTCACCTCATCTCTCTTTCTTTTAGACGTACTAACATTCATGGCATGTGAAGCAACATCTAATGTAAAAACCATTGAACAATGTTCCTTTACTAATGATTTCATCATCCAAAATCAGTGAACAACCATTGTTCTCAAAAACAAACTTATATCCATTTTTAGTCATACATGAAATGGAAATGATGTTTTTGATGATAGAGGGAACAAAGTAACATTTATCCAACACAAGTGCGGCTCCACGAGGTAGTAGTAGGTTGACTTCGCCGACAGCAACAGCAGCAACTTTTGCGCCATTCCCCATTCTTAAGTCAACCTCACCCTTTGCCAGTCTCCTACACTTTTTCAGAACTGGCAACGAATTGCAAATATGAGATGCACATGCGGTATCTAATACCCATGCATTATCATAATTTTTTGGCAAATGGAGATCAATCATGAATGTACCTGAAGCTTCTCCAAGCTTCCGCTTTGCCTTTTCTACTAGGTATTCCTTGCAGTTCCTCTTCCAATGCCCATCCTTGCCACAGTGGAAGCACTTTCCTTTATCCTTGGCCGGGTCTTTCTTGGCAACCTTTGCCTTGCCCGCTTTATTGCCTTTGCTTTTGCCCTTCTTAAGGGTCCTCCGTGCCTTCCTCTTCTTGTTGATCTCATCAACATGGAGAACTGGCTTCTCCTTCTTAATGGAACCCTCAGCTTCCCTCAACATATTAAGGAGCTCAGACAGGGTTGCCACTATCTTGTTCATATTGAAATTCATAATGAACTGTGAAAAAGAATCTAGAAGGGATTGAAGTATTAGATCCACACACAAGTCATCCTCGAGGACAAGTCCTAGACCTGTGAGCTTCTCGATCCACTCAATCATCTTTAGGACATGGTTCTGAACCGATGCCCCTTCTGTCATCCTCATCCTGAACAGACTCTTTGATATCTCGTATCTTTGAGTCCGTCCTTGCTCCTCAAACAAGGTGCAAAGATGCAGCATGATGGATTGAGCTTCCATCTTTTCATGCTGTCTTTGCAGCTCGGGAGTCATAGAGGCTAACATATAACATTGAGCAAGAACTGAGTCCTCCTTATACTTCTTATAGTGACAAATAACTTCCTCACTAGTCCCTTCCACTGGCTCGGCCACGATCTCATCGAGGACATACGCAATTTTCTCTACCGTAAGAACAATTCTCAGGTTCCGAAGCCAATCAGCATAGTTAGGACCAGTGAGACGATTGGCATCTAATATGCTATGGAGTGGGTTTGCAAGCGACATTTTTCTGAAAAATAAAGATGTAGCAGAAATAAATAACATGCAGACTTTTGGATTTGTAGAAAATTAAGACATGGATTATTATCTCAATTTTATCCCACTATTTTCTCGCAAGACACATGACACCCTCTAGCATGTGAATTGGAAGTTTCCGGCAAACTTCTAGTGGGGATCGGGATCCAATTTGGCATCTTGGCATGACCTCGAGGGACTCGACCAATCATACCAAGCCCAAATGGTAGGCAACTATTGTCAATCACAACTCTTATGATTCCCGTCATAATTTGGCCTCCAAATTACCATGGCTCAGAGGGACTCCGCCAACCATAATGTTTGGTTAAGTCAACACCATCATTACTAGATGAGTTTGATTCGGCAATATGTTCTAGAGGGACTCAGCCAAACATACCCTGTCCTCAAGTCACCGATAACATCTCCATGTCGTAGGCCAGATATCAAATTCCAATATAGGTGAGCCCGGAGTGACTCCGCCAACCCACTCTATATCAATAAAAGACGTCTACCCTATAATGATGGAAGGCCACGTGAGTCAATCTTATTGCTACACGCTTGCCGACTTAATATATTAAAAGCAGAGGGGTTTTTATTTTATTTGAGTGGTCTCATAGCTAAATAATACACATCCCACACATATATTTAGCATATACTTACATCGCATGCAAATATGTACCTAGTAGGTGCGGAAATGAATATAATCATATATATAAATAACCACACCAGATGATCATGGACCAAATTCTAGCGTGATCAAGCCTGAGCCAAAAGACTTGATCACTAAGCCCTATGTGTGTTCCCAACGCATCCCATGCACGGTGTTCATCCTCCTCTTCATCATTAGCTCCGTCGGTGTTTCCACGCTTCCGCCGTGCCTTCGAGAGTGATTTCAATAATTACAATAATTACAAATGACTATAGGCACGCAGACCCAAAAATGTACATTTAATCAATTAAGAAACCTTGATCATATCAAGGGGAATTACACCATTAGGAGAGGTAGAAATACACAACGATTTTAATGAGAAAGAGAAGGGGGCTCGCAGACCCCAATGAATCACCATCCACACATAGGTCCATGATCATCCGCCCACAATATACACATCACATGGATATATATAAGCTACTAGAAATTAATTAAACACTTTAACTAATAAAACTATTAGATTAACTCTTAATCTAATACATGGATTAACTCTTAATCAATCTGAATCGATCAAAATATCAAAACACGAACATCATAGCCTAACCTTAGCTCTGATACCACTGTTGGAAATCGACTTGAGCATCACATGCGCAGCGGAAGTAAAACAAAAAATCGATTTCCATCTATGTACTTGATCGGGCTATGATGTACGGTGCATGTAAACATACAGACAAATAGGCGTGAGACAATCTCACCTAGGGGAGATCGTGTTAGGTTGAGTGTGTTTTGGAATTTCCTAAAGTTGTACTTTAATGATTACCAATGAACATCACTCATACTTTGATTTTGATGATGACACATTGTGATTTTAATGATGACATGTTGTGATTTCAATGCTTAATGGGTGAAACATGTTAATGTTCAAACAACATGTTTTTGATGTTTAATATCTCATATTTTAATGATAATATCTCGTACTAATGATAATGTGTTAACTTTGCAGGTGTATATAGATTTTGCCTTGGTAGTGTCGACACACCCCTTACTGGTGTCGACACAGTGTTTCAAACCCTAAGGCAAAATGAGGAAGAAAAAGTCAAGTGTGTCGACACAGTCTCAGTGGTGTCGACACTAGTCCCAGATTCCAGAGATCCCAGTTGACAGGTCTGCATGGTAGTGTCGACAAAGGCTCAAGTAGTGTCGACACTAGATCCAGTTCCCAGAAGACCTGTTTAGCAGTTCTGGACAGTGTGTCGACACTGCCTGAAGTAGTGTCGACACTAGTGACTCTTCCTAGAGAACCAATTATGCCAGTTTGGGACAGTGTGTCGACACACTCTGAAGTAGTGTCGACACACTCTGACTAAAACTTAAAATCGGGAATTCCATTTGGACACGTGGCCGCTTGGGGTTCAAGGGAATCTGCCTAGGTTTTTGTGCCCACATACCCTAAGGCCTTTTATGGACTTGTAGGGGTATAATACCCTTGCCCTTGGCACTTCAAAGCATCCCACGAAAGTGCAAGCCAAGACCAATTTTGGAAAAAGGAGATTTTAGCGGGAAAGAGGCATCTGCATCCAAAGGAGCAGAGCAGCGCCGCCAAAGGGAGAAGAAGGAGAAGAAGAAGGAGAAGAAGAGGAGGAGCTCGAGATTGCAAGAGTGCTGATCCAGAAGGAGATCCAGCCAAGTTTGTAATGGTCAGAGTCCTGAATTTTTGGGAATCTGTGTATGTGTTCTACACAGATCTCCCAATTCTATTTGTCCTCACCAATTCTATGGTATTAAGATAGATCGTGCTAGAGGATCTATTCTCTAAGTGTGCTGGTTCTAACAGAACTTGGATCTATTGTGATCCATAGGGTTGAGTACTTTGTACTCTGTTTTGGAGCCCTAGTGCTCTGAGTTGGAGCCGTGTGCTCTGGTGCTTGAGTTGTAGTGCTCAAGGGCTTGTGATTTGTTGAATTCACAAGTGGTCTTTGGAGTAGGTTGTCATGCCTATCTCTGGGTTTCTTTGAGTTGTTGAACTCAAGGAGGTTAGAGTCGTCGTGCTCTAGTTTGTACTGCACTTGTGTTAGTGGTTCCTCCATTGTGAGGAGGTAAACGTAGGAGACACAAGTTGTGTTCTCCGAACCACCTTAAAATTCTCAGTGCACTGTGGTTTGTTGTGTGGTTTTCTGTTCTCAATCACTATTCTCACACACCGCACTTGGGTTTGATCGAATTGTGTATTTCACTCATTTTAATTCCGCTTCTATTCACACAATCGTAGTTCATTTACCAAAGTCACCTATCCGATCCCCAACATTTAGAAGCAGAGCAGGTCAGAGTCAATTCTATACTCTGAGGTGCTTTGGAATTTTCTGTATTCAAATTTTGATCACTCAATTACTTGTTCGATTTGCTGTGTGCTTTGGTTTGATTCTATCATGGACTCTAGAGGTTTTGTTGCTGAGGGTCATTCAATCAATAGGCCTCCATTTTTTGATGGTACTGACTATCCCTACTGGAAGAATAGGATGATGGTTTTCTTAGAGCACAGAACTATGAAGTATGGAGAATTTTGAAAAAGGACCAAATGAAGTCACTGGAGATGAAGACCAATGGACCAGGGAGCAGATCAGAAGGGTCACCCTGAACTATAGCGCCATGAACATGTTGCAATGTGCCATCCATCCAAGTGAGTATTCCAGAATCTCCATGTGTAAGTCTGCCAAGGAGATGTGGGATAAATTAGAACTGCTATATGAGGGCACATCTCAGGTCAGGGAGACTAAGGCTAACATGTTAGTTTCTGATTATGAGTTGTTTATCATGAAATCTAATGAAACTATATCTGAGATGTTTGCTAGGTTCATGGTCATTATAAATGGACTTCGAGCCTTGGGTAAGGAATACTCAAATGAAGACTGGTAAGAAAAATCTTGCGTTCATTATCCCTGTATGGCACACTAAAGCAACTGTCATTGAAGATTCAAAGGATTTATCCAAAATCACATTGGATGAACTCATTGGATCATTAATGACATATGAGTTAAATCTTAAGAGATCAGAAGAACACATGCTAAAAACAAAACCATTGCTCTCAAAGCTTCATCAAGTAATAAAGGAAAATCTAAAGAAAATTCTGAGTCTGAAAAATCTGAATCTGATAATGATAATCTTGCTTTCATACTAGACAATTTAAGGCATTTCTGAAATCAAACAAGAAGAATTTTGGTAATAAGCAAAATGCCATGTCTAGTAAAAAGAAACATTTCTCTCATGTTGAATAAGAAAAACTGATGAAATTCTGTGTGTATAGGTGTAACAAACCTGGACATATGAAGGCTGATTGTCCAGAAGGTAAGAAAGAAAAACACAAAACCCACAAGAAGGAGTTTCACAAAAAGAAGAACAAGGCCATGGTTGCTACATGGTCAGATGATGAAAGCTCGACTGCAATGAAGAATCCTCAAGTTCAGAAGGGAATGAAATCTGCTTCATGGCTGGAAGCAGTGAAGAACAGGTAAATATATCCTTCGAACTATTTATCATTGAAGATGGCAAGAAGCATATGGTAATTTAGTTGAAAATCTTTCTGATGTTAGAAAAGAAAATAAATACTTGAAAGAAAAATTGAAAGCATTCTTAGTGATACTTCATCATCTGCAAAGATTTCTGAATTGGAAGCTCAATTTCAGACCAAATCAAAGAAAATGATGAACTGTTGATTTTTGTTGATAATCTCAAATTGAAAATTCAAAAATTGAACAAAGAACTAATCAATTCTGTTAAAAAATTTGAAGAAAAAGAAAAGGAAAACTATGAAAACTTGAATCAAATTGAAAAACTCAATCTTTGCATCAAAGAAAAAGAAGACATCATCAAGAACTTACTCAAAGGAAAGACAATCTGAATGCTCTATTGGAGTTAGGATGAATTCAAATAAGCATGGTTTAGGTTTTGAACCACAAAATTCAAAGAAAATGAATCATCTCCAAAGAAAACAAAATCATCAAAAACTCCTTTAATAAAATTTGTCAAGGCAAGCTCATCTGAAAACAAAGGAAAAATACAAAAACAAAAAGAACCTAAGAGGTCGACACATACCTTACCTAGGTCGACACACACAATGCACAGGTCGACCTATCCTAGTCAGAGGTCGACCTACCCTTCTTATAAAAATCACAAAAACTTCAAACCAATCAATAATCATTTTTTTCATGAAATTGGAATGTTTTCTCCTCTTACAACTCAAGATGGAATAAGCCTTGGAACCAAAGGTACAGTGGTAACCAATGGTTCAATCCTTATTTCTATCATTCATCTTTCCTGCATACCAACAACAATACATGCCAAGTTTTTCACAATGGAACAAACCAACTAAGAGGCATAATGTTCAGAAAATTGAAAAACAAAAAGTTGAATCTTCTGTTTCAAAAAACATTGTGAAGAAAAATACACAAATTTGGGTTAGAAAGGATTTGTTATCTCTTCTCACTCAAGATGTTGGTACCAATCTCATGTGGGTACCAAAAACTTTTCTTGTCTAATTTGTTATGTGCAGGAAAGCCGTGCATCCAATTCCAACAACATCTGGATTCTTGACAGTGGATGTTCACGGCACATGACAGGAGACAGAGATAAATTTTCATGCTTGATTGAAAAGGAAGGTGGATCAGTCATCTTTGGAGGTAATAATAAAGGAAAAATAATTGGCAAAGGAAAAATTGGTAAGTCTTGCATTACCCTTAGTGATGATGTTTGTTTAGTTGAGGGTTTGAATTACAACTTGCTTAGCATTAGTCAATTGTGTGACAATGGTCACAAGATTCTTTTTGAACATGACTCATGCAAAATAATTGACTCCTCTTCTGAGCAAATTAAATTGATTGGAAAAAGAGAAAATAATGTCTACATGATTGATTTGTGTGACACTTCCTCCTTAAATGTTTGCTTGATTGCAAATAAAAATGACACAGCTTGGTTGTGGCACAAAAGGTTGGGTCATGCAAGTTCACAACCATTAGTAAAAGGTCTTCCTGAATCTCTCCCAGTCATTGACAATCCTATTTGTGGGATATGTGCTCAAGGAAAACAAACAAGAAAATCTTTTAAGTGTTCAATGAAGTACTTACATCTAAACCACTTGAGTTGCTTCATATGGATCTTTTTGGTCCAACAGAACTCAAAGTCTCAGTGGTAATAGATATGGATTTGTGATCATTGATGACTTTACAAGATATACTTGGGTTTTATTCCTATCCCATAAAAGTGATGCATGTTCAGAATTCAGGAGATTTTACAATTCTGCCTTAGTGGGTTTATCTTTTAAACTGAATTCCATCTTGACAGATCATGGGGGTGAGTTTGAAAATAAATCTTTTTCTGATCTATGCACTGAACTGAACATTATCCATAGGTTTTCTTCCCTAGAACTCCAGAACAAAATGGGGTTGTAGAACGAAAAAATAGAACTCTTGTGGAAATGGCCAGAACTATGCTCTTAGAAAGTAAACTGTCTAAATCTTTTTGAGCAGAAGCTGTAAATACAGCTAATTTCATTTTAAATAGAGCATTAGTAAGACCAAAGATCAAAAAAACCCCTTATGAGTTGCTCAAAAATAAAAAGCCAAGTGTGTCATATTTCAAAATGTTTGTTCACAATAACAACAAAGAAAATCTTGATAAATTTGATGCAAAAAGTTTTGAATCAATCTTCTTAGGTTATTCTGAAACTTCAGAGCTTACAGAGTTTACATCTTGAAAAATAAGACTGTGGAAGAATCTCCACATGCATTTTTATGAAAATTTGCAAAAGATTGACACTTCTGATTGTGCAGAACTCAAAAATGTGATGATGAAGATGATGATTTTCTGAACATCCATCTACAAATCTTGAAGATCAAGAAGTACCAAATGTACATGAGGTTCTGAAATGCCTACTTCAAGTGATTCAGGTAATCATGTTCCTGAAAATCATGCAAATCCTGAGGTAATTTCTGAACCCAGATTTTTAAGAGATCATCCAATTGAAAGCATTGTTGGTAATTTGCAAGATGGAATAAGAACCAGATCATCTTTTCATTCTATCTTAGTTGAAGATTCTTTGCTCTACTTTCCCAAATTGAACCCAAAAATGTTGATGAAGCTTTATCTTGTGAAAACTGGATAAATGCTATACATGAAGAGCTTCATCAATTTGAACGAAATCAAGTTTGGGATTTAGTACAAAACCTTCTAATTTAACTTCTGTCATTGGAACTAGATGGATTTTCAGAAATAAATTGAATGAATCTGGTCAAATTGTTAGAAATAAAGCTAGACTTGTTGCTCAAGGGTATAACCAAGAACTTGGTATTGATTTTGAAGAATCTTATGCCCTGTAGCAAAACTTGAAGCTGTTAGAATATTCCTTGCATTTGCTGCTTCTTTGAAATTCAAAGTCTTTCAAATGGATGTCAAGAGTGCTTTCTTGAATGGTTACATAAAAGAAAATGTCTTTGTCAAACATCCCCTGGTTTTGAAAATGACAAATTTCCAATCATGTTTTTAAACTCAATAAGGCTCTATATGGTCTTAAGCAAGCTCCAAGAGCTTGGTATGACCGGTTGAGCTCCTTTCTTGTAAATAAAGGCTACATAAGAGAAAAATTGATCAAACTTTGTTTACAAAAACTGCAAAAAATCATTTTATGCTGTTCAGGTTTATGTTGATGATATCATTTTTGGCTCCACAGATAATAATTGTGCAATGAGTTTGCCCATCTTATGCAATCTGAATTTGAAATGAGTCTAATGGGTGAACTTACATTCTTTTTAGGTCTGCAAGTACATCAAACTACTGAAGGAATTTTTCTGAGTCAAACAAAATATGTCAAGGAGTTGCTCAAGAGGTTTGACTTCCAGAATATCAAGCCATCCAACACACCAATGGCCACAAGTGTAAGACTTGAGAGTGATGCTTCTGGTAAGATGTTAATGCTAAACTTTACAGAGGTATGATCGGATCTCTTCTCTATCTAACTACCTCTAGGCCAGATATTCAATTCGTGTCTGCATGTGCGCAGATTTCAAGCTAATCCTAAAGACAGTCACATGTCTGCTGTTAAAAGATTTTCAAATATCTTCTTTCTTCATGTGATTTGGGTCTTTGGTATCCTGCTGGGTGTAAATTGGACTTAATTGCATATAGTGATGCTGATTATGCCGGGTGCAAACTTGATAGAAAAAGCACTAGTGGGTTGTGTTTATATCTAGGAGGGTGTCTCATTTCTTGGGCTTCCAAAAAGCAACATTCTGTAGCTCTTTCAACTGCAGAAGCTGAGTATGTTGCCGCTGGTAGCTGTGGTACCCAAGTCCTTGGGTCAAACATCAACTTCTAGATTATAATCACACATTAGGTTGCATTCCCATTCTTTGTGACAACACAAGTGCTATCAATCTGTCCAAAAATCCTATTCAGCATTCCCGCAAAAACACATGACATCGGCATCATTTCCTTCGAGATGAAGTCTCAAAGAATTCTTTTGAACTCCACTTCACTGACATAGAAAAACAAATTGCAGACATCTTCACTAAGCCTCTTGCAGAACCCAGATTCACTTCTCTTAGAAGGGAACTTGGTTTATGCAAGTTTTTCATGTCTGATATCTTCACTCATCTCTTTGTGCAAATAAAAGCCAGTCTCTCTTGCAAATAAATTCCTACTTCTCAGTTGCATTGGAATTCTTGGTATATCAAATAGTGATTTGAAGAAAGGCAAGTTAAGCTTGTCTGGACACTTTCACTATGCGTGAGTATATGTCTCCGCCAAGTATCAAGATTCCTTTATGCAATTGTAGAGGGGAGTATTTGTTGAGGGGAGTTATTGTTTATTCTTCAATCATTTCACTTGACATTTGTTGTCTATTCTGAGCCTAAATCATCAGAATTTTTGAGTCCTTGTGCTATTTTCTTATGAGAGAATTAAAACATTGAAAACCATCATTGTGCACTTAGTTTAATTTCAAAGATTCATTATCATTTCAAGGTTAAGCAATCTTAATACTGAATGTTTTTAAAATGATTTGCAAAACAATTGTAGGCATATGAGTGACTTTACTATTCAACTTGTGCATGTTTAAGCTTCAATTTTACCACATGTTAAGAATAATTTCTCTAAATTCGTAGTCATGTTTTTCTGATCAAAGCAATCAAATTCCTGTAAAACATCAAAAGAAAAATGAACAATTGGAAAGATACAAACATAGCAATGCAAATTCTTGAACCACTGAGTAACCGGGCCATTTCACCTGAAAAGTTATTTTTCGCGTCAAAATGTGGAAATAAAAGTTTTCAACTCTGTATAAGATAATGAAAGTTAAACCACTGAGTAATCAGAAGATCTTGCATCTAATCAATGTGATCTCTTGCACTGAAAAGTGAGATTTAACTAATTTATCTTGTATTCTTTCCCAGTTGCAAATGAAAGACAATCAAATTGACAGGATGAAAAAGCTTAAGACCGTAATAAAGTTCATGTTTACTGAGTTTAGACCAATTATTTACATTGTGTAAACTTAAAGCTCCTAACATCCTTGTTAAATATTCTGCTCACTCATATAGGTCACTTTATTTCACATTTGCATCATTATTTTAACCACATTCAGATCATTAAACTTTGCTATACTTTGTGTTGAGTGTGTCTTTGTGATTAAACTTTATTGCACAATACAAAAATACAATAATTTCTCTCATTGTCAATATCACTTTGCCTCACTTATTTTGATCATTTCTTGATCTCCTACAATCCTTGTTTCTCTCTTTATCTATCTTTTTGATGCTGTCAAAAAGGGGGAGAAAGGTCTCTAAGGGGAGAAAGTTCTTTAAAGGGGAGAAAGGTATCTGGGGGAGAAAGGTCTCTAGGTCTAGAGGGAGAAAGTCAAAGGGTGCATATGGTCAAGGGGAGTTGTTGCAGTCAAGGGAGATTGTGCTTATGTTTTGTCATCATCAAAAAGGGGGAGATTATTAGGTTGAGTGTGTTTTGGAATTTCCTAAAGTTGTACTTTAATGATACCAATGAACATCACTCATACTTTGATTTTGATGATGACACATTGTGATTTTTAATGATGACATGTTGTGATTTCAATGCTTATTGGTGAAACATGTTATGTTCAAACAACAGTTTTGATGTTAATATCATATTTTAATGATAATATCTTGTATAATGATTAATGTGTTAATTTTGCAGGTGTATATA
>JACBKR010005329.1:0-19382 GCA_014218235.1 Colocasia esculenta | reverse complement strand
AAGATGAGGAGCTTTGTCTGTTTTCCCGGCACGGCTAGGTCCCGCCATACTTTTGTCAGGAAACGGAGGCTATATGGATAGAAATACTGGCCAGAGCCATTGCTGCGGTGGCTGTGCAAGTCATCCAATACAATTCTTATAAAAAAGCCCAGATATCGGCAGGCCTGAATTGGTGAAAACCCCATAAGTCAATGGAAGTTTCACCCGAAGCCGTCCCGAAGTATTCCATCTGGGGCTAAATCTCTCCACCAAACCTCGGAGAACACCTGTGTAACAGGGATAATCATAAAGCTGCCTCAACAGCTCCATAGATTAAGATTTCTTCAAGATCTCGCATAATGGTGCAAAACACCGGTCAACCACTCTGTGGCCCCAGAAACGAAAGATATGAGAAGATACACTGACCAGTGGCCATACCAGCTGGGGGAGAAGGAAATCAATAATCCGATCCAAAAGACATCGGATGTCATGACTCGAGCGGCCCATACCGGGAATCACCTGGCATCAAAATAAGTGCCATTGATCTCCATCGCAGTTGTATGGCATTCTGCAAGTTCCAGATAACAGGGACAGCTTCCGTGACCGAGTATACAATCAAGGAAACTGGGGTAGGAAAAGGCACAGGTACCCAGGAGGCTATCCCGGAACCTTAAAATGGCAAATTCAAGATACCTCCTCTCGGCGAAATACAGGGATCATTCTCAGACATATTGGGGGATGAACCCCTGGATGAAGGAAATAATTCCCGGTCAGATGGGAAATGGCTTGGATAGCCTCCTCTCCGCGTATAATGATAAGTCCCCTTTGAAGACACAAATGCGAGGAGTAATCCACTGAGCCGTTGGAGCAAAACCTCAGGGTTAAGGGTTGCTACTACATGGTAACCACTATCCAGAGAAGCTAAATTGGCTTCAGTAATACGAGGTCTCGCCAAGGCAGGCATCATAATTCCTTTCGGAAAAACACGTCACGGGTCTTCTGGCTGTGGTTGTCACGGGCCAAGTAATTTCTTGAAAGGCATGGTGAAAGCCTGGGAAACCACGGTAAAACAAAAAGGAAATCAGAAGAAGAGGAAAAGACACTAAATCCAGCTGAGCAGAAAACCGGGAACAAAAGCACTACAAAAATGCTCCGGAATGCAAAGCAAGGAGTTACACGGGCGCGTGTCGTCACTTTCAGTTCCGACACGTGTCCCGTGGGGGGCATTGTTGAACGGCAAAAGTGTGATACGTTATTTCAGCGGAAATTACAAAATCCATAGTGATGGTCCGGCGACTAGCCTAGTTAAAGCCTATTTTGGCGGACGACGGTTCGAGTCGCGAACATGATGAAAGGGGCCGTTGGGCCACGAAGATTAAATGTTGGTTATCAGCAGGCCTGGTTACATACATTATCAGCAGCCTGCTCAGAGGCCAAAAAGTTGTGATTTAAAATGACCAAGGTTATTTAAGTTACAAACTTATAGCGGGATCCTTCCCCAAAATCAGCAGGGGAGTTCCGGCCCTTAAAATGGTGCCCGGAGTCCCGGGTTAAAATGAAAGTACAAGGAGAACATGTCTCCGTTCAAAGTACGAAGCACGGAAAAATCCGGCAGCACAAGGTCTATAGACCAAGTACGAAGGACAAGTACAAAGAACAAGCACGAGGGAAGAACTCCGAGGCTTGCAAAGCATCCTCTGATCGGGCAGAACTCCGAGAAGTCGGGGCGAAGCACCAAGGAAACGGAGCCGGACTCCAGCAGCACCTCCGGCAGCACAAGGTCTATAGACGAATACAAAGAACAAGCACAAAGACAAGCTCGAGGAAGAACTCCGAGGCTTGCAAAGGCACCCTCCGACGGCAGAACTCGAGAAGTCGGGCGAAACTCCAAAGAAACAAGCAGGACTTCAGCAGCACCTCCGGGCTCCAACAAGTCCTGGAAATGAGGGTGTAGGGGGGTATTTATAGACAAAATCCCCCCTCTCCCTCTCTCTCCATCGGTTTAGGACCCCCTAAACGATGGTGACCTCATGATGAGGTCACCATCGGTTAAGGGTCCCCTAACCGATGGGACCTCATCATGAGGTCACCATCGGTTAGCCTAACCGATGGTGACCTCATGCTTAGATCACCATCGGTTGGGGCACACTCTCTCTCCTCTCCCACGCAATGTAAAGGGGTTATCCCCTATAACCCCCCCCCCATTCCATAAGGAAAGGGGGTTGAATTGGCTCCGGCGAAGCCCTGTTGGAAAATCCCAGGAAAATAGAAAGGAGCATTTGCATTCCCTCTCTCATTCTCAAATCCCTCCTGTCCGGTGTGTGAAGGTACAAATCCCCTTCTTTAGCCCGATAGGCCAGGCGCGGAAAGGAGAGCGGTCGGCGTAATCGTCATCAACATTCCTTCTTAATCTCCATCCCCACATCGAGCAAGTCTCTGTGTGGGTGATATTCCCGGGGTTTAAATATCGTCCATATCGAGCGAGTCTCTATGGACACATGGTATTTAAATACCCATGTTCTCCGCGCCCATCGAGCGCGTCTTGGGATGGGGGATTTTGTGCTTATAGTATATTTTTGAGGGACTCTGCCCAAGCGGAGGTTCTGCCCAAGGACATATTCGTATATTCACAAATTTGTGTTCTAATATATGTTTCTTAAGACGAAACTCTGCCCAAGCGAAGGTTCCGTCCATGAACACATATATAAAGATCACAAATTTGTAATTATACAAATATGTTCCTAAGGAAAATCTCGCCCAGGCAAAAATCTCTCTCAAGGGACGTATCCATAAATACAAACTCGTGTTATATGGGTATGTTTCTTAGAGGAACTCTGCCCAAGCGGCGAGTTCTGTCCAAAAACATATTCGTATATTCACAAATTTATGTTCTTATGTATATGTTCCTTAGAGGAAACTCTGCCCAAATGGAGACTCCCCTAAGAACATATCCATAAAATCACAAATTGTGCCTATGCGTATATGTCTCTTAGGAGGAATCTTGCCCGGACAAATCCCTCTAAATTCATATCCGTATAATCACAAACTTCATGTTATATAAATGTATTTCTTAGTGGAATCTCTGCCCAAATAGAGACTCTGCCCGAGAATATATCTATATAATCACAAATATGCCCCATTTGTATATGTTTCTCAAAAAAAAGGGACTCCGTTCATACGGGGGGCTCCTTCTTATCGGATACTCTGCTCAAGTGGAGATACCGTTTGAGAATATATTACAAAGTGCAAATTTGTGTTTATACACATATATCTCTTTAAGGGAAAGTCCCTCCGGGTAAAGTTTCTCCGAGAATACATGGATACAAGCATATGCAATATGAAAATATCTCTACAAAGACACCTGCCTAAGTGGGGATTCACCAAGACATATTCACATATTCAAAAAAAATAAAAAAAGGGATTGTGATAATATACACACATCCAAAGAAAAAGGAAAATAAGACAGGAACCGTGCTCAGATACCCCAAATGGGAGCACATATGCACCTCCACGAGAAATATACCCGTGGAAATGGACTTCGGACAAAAATCACAATATGACAAGAACTTCCGTGGAGATACATCCATATGATCTCCGGAAATTGGACCCGCACAAGTACGAAATGAGGAGAAATAAACTCTACCTCAAACTCGGACTCTGTTCAGAAAGGGCACTGTAAAAGAACCCATATGAAAATTGGCACAATCATCCTTCTAATACGGAAGTGTTACTCTGGGTTATAACACCCCCCAAGTTAGAATCAAATTAGGGTATATACCCGTTCACAATAAATAACTCCATATTTCCCAAATGTAAAAACCATAACCAACCTTTGCAAAAAGGAGAAAAAAAAGACCTCAAATCGGTCCACGGGTATATACCCGCTCCCCTTTTCAAAAGAAATCAAACCTTGGACTCCCAAAAAGGCAGTCATTTCAAAATAAACATCCAAAACAAAAACATTTCAAAACAATCAAAAGAAACAAAAAATATGTCATAATCAGGATTTTCTAAGAAAAAGCATGTAATTTTTCTCGTCCTTTACTATGAAATGGTATTCGGGTTTAGACCGGTATCAAATAATACCAAGTGTCCTAACTCGATGTAATGTAACATCGATTCCGATCGATGGAGACAGAGGTCCAGCACATGCTACCCTAATCACTGATGAGACTAGACATGGGACTCAAGAAGTTCAGATAAAAGCGGCGCACCGTCCGTTCGCGGACACACCGTCCTCTCACGGAAAACCCGTCCTTTTCTCGGACACACCCGTCCGTTCGCGGACACACCCGTCCTTTCACGGACAAACCCGTCTTTTCTCGGACACCATACCCGTCCTTTTCACGGACACCATACCTGTCCTTTCCCCGGACACCAAAATTCTTCTTCCGCATCGCGCGACTCTTTTTCTGTGTTAGACAGGCTGGCACGCCCCCACAAACATCAAAATATAAAAGAAAATACACACGCCAATAAAACGAATGAACGCAATCCACCGCGATATTTTCATAGGAATTTTCCCCCGTGTCAACAGTAGACTTCATCGAGCCCTGCATATATCCAATTTGGCTCGCCAATATTGTCCTAGTAAAGAAAAAGAATGGCCAAGTCCGGATATGCATTGATTATAGGGACTTGAATAAAGCATGTCCCAAAGATGATTTCCCAGTTCCAATTAATGAAACAATGATGGATATGACCACCGGCCATTGTTGGAAGGTAAAAATGTGACACGTTTACGTCAACAGGAATTATAAAATTCGTCAGATGATGGTCCGGCGACTTGGCTAGTTGAAGCTTATTTTCGGCGGACAATCGTTCAAGTTACGGACAGGATGAAAGGGGCCGTTGGGCTACGAAAATTAAATGTTGGTTATCAGCAGGCCTGGTTACAATACATTATCAGCAGCCTGCTCAGAGGCCAAAAAGTTGTGATTTAAAATGACCCCAAGGTTATTTAAGTTACAAACTTATTAGCGGGATCCTTCCCCAAAATTCAGCAGGGGAGTTCCGGCCTTAAAATGGTGCCCGGAGTCCCGGTTAAAATGAAAGTACAAGGAGAACATGTCTCCGTCCAAAGTACGAAGCACGGAAAAATCCGGCAGCACAAGGTCTATAGACCGAGTACGAAGGACAAGTACAAAGAACAAGCTCGAGGAAGAACTCCGAGGCTTGCAAAGGCACCCTCTGATCGGGCAGAACTCCGAGAAGTTGGGGCGAAGCGCCAAGGAAACGGAGCCGGACTCCAGCAGCACCTCCGGCAGCACAAGGTCTATAGACCGAATACAAAGAACAAGCACAAAGAACAAGCTCGATGAAGAACTCCGAGGCTTGCAAAGGCACCCTCCGATCGGGCAAAACTCCGAGAAGTCGGGCGAAACTCCAAAAAACAAGCAGGACTTCAGCAGCACCTCCGGGCTCCAACAAGTCCTGGAAATGAGGGTATAGGGGGGGTATTTATAGACAAAATCCCCCCCTCTCTCCCCTCTCTTTCCATCGGTTAGGTCCCCCTAACCGATGGTGACCTCACAATGAGGTCACCATCGGTTAAGGGGGGGTCTCCCCCTAACCGATGGTGACCTCAACATGAGGTCACCATCGGTTAAGGGGCTAACCGATGGTGACCTAAGCATGAGGTCACCATCGGTTAAGGGGCTAACCGATGGTGACCTCATGATGAGGTCACCATCGGTTGGGGCACTCTCTCTCTCCCCTCTCCCACGCATGTAAGGGGCCGAAACCCCTATAAATACCCCCCCTATTCCAAAGGAAAGGAGGTGGAAAATTTTGCTCCGGCGAAGCCCTGTTGGAAAAATTCCATGAAAATAGAAAAGAGCATTTGCTCATTCCCTCTCTCATTCTCAAATCCCTCCCGTCCGGTGTGAAGGTACAAATCCCTTCTTTAGCCCGATAGGCCAGGCGCGGAGAGGAGAGCGGTCGGCGAAATCGTCATCAGCATTCCTCTTAACCTCCATCCCCCACATCGAACGAGTCTCTGTGGGGTGATATTCCCGGGGTTTAAATGCCGTCCATATCGAGCGAGTCTCTATGGACACATGGTATTAAATTCCCATGTTCTCCCCGCCCATCGAGCGAGTCTCTGGGATGGTGGATTTTGTGCTTATATGTATATGTTTTCTTGAGGAGACTCTGCCCAAGCGGAGGTTCTGCCCAAGGACATATTCGTATATTCGCAAATTTGTGTTCTTATATATATGTTTCTTAAGACGAAACTCTGCCCAAGCGGAGGTTCCGTCCATGAACACATATATAAAGATCACAAATTTGTAATTATACAAATATGTTACTTAAGGAGAATCTCACCGGGCAAAAATCTCTCTCAGGGGACGTATCCATGTAAATACAAACTCGTGTTATATGTATATGTTTCTTAGAGGAAACTCTGCCCAAGCGGAGGTTCTGTCCGAGAACATATTCGTATATTCACAAATTTATGTTCTTATGTATATGTTTTCTTGAGGAGACTCTGCCCAAGCGGAGGTTCTGCCCAAGGACATATTCGTATATTCGCAAATTTGTGTTCTTATATATATGTTTCTTAAGACGAAACTCTGCCCAAGCGGAGGTTCCGTCCATGAACACATATATAAAGATCACAAATTTGTAATTATACAAATATGTTACTTAAGGAGAATCTCACCCGGGCAAAAATCTCTCTCAGGGGACGTATCCATGTAAATACAAACTCGTGTTATATGTATATGTTTCTTAGAGGAAACTCTGCCCAAGCGGAGGTTCTGTCCGAGAACATATTCGTATATTCACAAATTATGTTCTTATGTATATGTTTCTTAGAGGAAACTCTGCCCAAATGGAGACTCCCCTAAGAACATATCCATAAAATCACAAATTTGTGCCTATACGCATATGTCTCTTAGGAGGAATCTTGCCCGGACAAAGTTCCCTCTAAATTCATATCCGTATAATCACAAACTTCATGTTTATATAAATGTATTTCTTAGTGGAATCTCTGCCCAAATAGAGACTCTGCCCGAGAATATATCTATATAATCACAAATATGCCCCGTTTGTATATGTTTCTCAAAAAAAAAAAACTCCGTTCATACGGGGGACTCCTTCTTATCGGATACTCTGTTCAAGTGGAGATACCGTTTGAGAATATATTTACAAAGTGCAAATTTGTGATTATACACATATATCTTCAAGGCAAAGCCCCTCCGGGTAAAATTTCTCCCGAGAATACATGGATATAAACATATGCCAATATGAAAATTCTCTACAAGGACACCCTGCCTAAGTGGGGACTCACCAAGACATATTCACCTATTCAAAAAATATAATAATAAAAAAAAGGGGATTGTGATAATATACACACATCCAAAGAAAAAAGGAAATGGGACAGGAACCGTGCTCGGATACCCCAAATGGGAGCACATATGCACCTCCACGAGAACTATACCCGTGGAAATGAACTTTGGACAGAAATCACAATGGGACAAGAACTTCCATGGAGGTACATCCATATATTCTCCGAAAATTGCACCCGCACAGACAAGAACCGTGCTCAGATACCCTAAATGGGAGCACATATACACCTCCACGAGGAATATACCCGTGGAAATGAACTTTGGACAAAAATCACAAATATGACAAGGACTTCCGTGGAGGTACATCTATATGATCTCCGGAAATTGGACCCGCACAAGTACGAAATGAGGAGAAAAGAAACTCTACCTCAAACTCGGACTCTGCTCAGAAATGGCATTGCAAAATAACCTCATATAAAAATTTGCACAATCATCCTTCTAATATGGAAGTGTTACTCTGGGTTATAACACCCCCAAGTTCAGAATCAAAATCTTCGGGCATATACCCGTTCACAATAATAATCTTCATGTTTTCCCAAATGAAAACCCATAACCAACCTTTTTTAAAAAGGAGAAAAAGACCTCAAATCGGTCCACGGGTATATACCCGCTCCTCTTTTCAAAAGAAATCAAACTTTGGACTCCCAAAAAGGCAGTCATTTCAAAAATAAAATATCCAAAACAAAAGTATTTCAAAACAATCAAAAGAAAGGAAAAAAACATGTCATAATCAGGATTTTCTAAGAAAAAGCATGCATATTTTTCTCGTCCTTTTGCTATGAAATGGTATTCGGGTTTAGACGGTATCAAATAATACCAAGTGTCCTAACTCGATGTAAATGTAACATCGATTCCGATCGATGGAGACAGAGGTCCAGCACATACTACCCTAATCACCTGATGAGAATAGACATGGGACTCAAGAAGTTCAGATAAAAAACGGCGCACCCGTCCGTTCGCGGACACACCCGTCCTTTTTTGGACACCATACCCGTCCGTTCCACGGACACCAAACCTGTCCTTTCCCCGGACACCAAAATTCTTCTTCCGCATCGCACGGACCCTTTTTTTTTCTGTCTGTTAGACAAGCTGGCACGCCCCCGCAAATATCAAAATATAAAACAATAAATACATACGCCAAATAAAATGAACGAACGCATATCCTCCCCGATATTTTCAAAAGAAGAAGAAAGAACAAGGAAATCTCCTCCCCCGTGTCAACAGCCATGAAGCTCTATCCTTCATGGACGGGTCCTCAGGCTACAATCAAATCTGGATGGCAATCAAAATAAAGATCATACTGCCTTCAGATCGCCCAAAGGTATCTTCAACTACAAAAGGATGTCTTTTGGTTTGAAGAATGCAGGAGCCACATATCAAAGAGCCATGACCAAGATATTCAATGAGATGATTCATGATATAGTTGAATGCTATGTGGATGACTTAGTCGTCAAAACAAAGAAACGGGAAGACCATCTATGTGATCTTCGCCGTGTTTTGAAAGACTTCGTCAATTCAAATTGAAAATGAACCCCATGAAATGTGCATTTGGGGTTTCAAGCGGCAAGTTCTTAGACTTCATCGTCAAATATCAGGGAATAGAAATAGACCCTGATAAAATCAAGGCGATCCAACAACTCAAAATCTGACCGAGCTAAGGTCGTTTCAAGGCAAATTAGCCTATATTAGGCGATTTATCTCTAATCTTTCAGAAAGGTCCATGCCCTTCGGTAAACTGATAAAGAAAGATGCCCCTTTTATATGGGATCAAAAATGCCAAGCTGCCTTCGAGCAAATAAAAGAATATATACTCACTCCACCAGTTTTGGGAGCTCCAGTTGCTAGAGCCTAGAAAACCTCTTATACTTTATATTACAACTATGGGCGCTTCTCTGGGAGCTTTATTGGCACAAATAAATGAAGAAGATAAGGAGCAAACTCTATATTATCTCAGCAGAAAGCTAATTGGTCCAGAACTCCGATATGCTCTAATGGAGAAAGTTTGCCTAGCACTGGTATTTGCCGCCAAGAAATTGAGGCATTAACTGCTGGCTCATGAAGTTAAACTCATCACCAAGTATGATCCACTCAAATATCTGTTGAGGCAGCCCGTATTGTCAGGAAACTCGGGAAATGGGCTTTGCTTCTCATGGAATTTGATATCACTTATGTCCCACAAAGGACAATCAAGGGGCAAGGTTTAGCTGAATTCTTGGCTGCGCATCCAGCGCCAGAAGATTCCCCCTTGTCTATAGATCTTCCAGAAGAAGAAACTCTCTCTCCTACAAATGAGAAAGAAAATCAAGTTCAAGAAAATTCATGTCCCGAAGAGGTCACCACAATCGAATTATCCGCTGGGAATTATATTTCGATGGAGCTTCTCGAACTCTTCACTATACAGATGGTTCCGCCAATCTCTCTACTGGAGCAGGTATTGTCCTGGTCACTCCACAAAGAGGAATCTTATATAATTCTTGTGCTCTCATGAAGCCACTCACAAATAATGAAGCTAAATATGAAGCTCTAATTATTGGGCTTCGGCTGGCTCTCGAAATGGGAGTCAAAAGCATACAAGTTTATGGTGACTCACAGCTAGTCATCCGACAAGTGTTGAGCCAGTATGAAGTTCGAAAGCAACAACTGCTTTCATATTATACTTCAATCATGAAGCTCAAAGGAAAATTCAACTTCTTCAACATATCTCATGTACCAAGAAGTGAAAATTCCAAGGCAGATGCTCTAGCCAAATTGGCCTCTGCCATAAAATTGCCTCCCGAGGGGGAATTGGATATAATTGTCCGTCACAGGAGACTCATGCCAAGCGTCCTTGACGATGAGTCCAATATCACAATTGAGGAAGCATATACCACAGAAGGAAATGCGAATGAATATGAAGATTGGTGTGAGCCGATTATTAAAATCAAGAAAGGTTGGCTACCTTCTAATCAAGCTCAGAAAATCCAGCTCTTACGCAGGGCTACATCATATCAGTTGATAGGGGATCAATTATACAGATTGGTCTATGAAAGAAAGGAACCGGTCCTCCTCAGATGTTTATCTCTTAGAGAAGCCAAAATCATAATGAAAGAAGTTCACTCCGGCTTGTGTGGTGCACATCAGGCAGGGGAAAAGATGAAAATCAATATCAAACTAAAAGGCTTCTACTGGCCTACCATGTACGCGGACTGCATCCAATATGCCCGTACATGTCATCAATGCCAAGCATTCGGCCCTGTGCCAAGGAAATCACCAAACATGCTACATCCTACAGCGCCAACATGGCCCTTTGCAGAATGGGGAATGGATATTGTGGGACCATTCCCACCCTCATCTCAAGGCCACAAATTCATATTGGCTACTACGGATTATTCTCTCGATGGGCTGAAGCTATCCCATTAAGGGAGGTGACGGGTGAATCAGTCGCCAAATTGTCAAGCAAAATATAATATACAGATTTGATACCCCGCATAGGATAATATCCGATAATGGGTCACAATTCAGAAACAAAACAATATATGCCGTATGGGGTGTTTGGGAGCAATTAAAAAAAAAAAATTATTTCTACCTAAAAATTTATGTTAAATTTATTTTTAATTTTAAATTTAAAAGTATGACAACTTGAAGTTATCTGTTTGGTAAAAACATCATAATTTTAAAAAAATAGGTTGATGTGTTTGGGTGCAGGGCGGATGGTGTTGGGGGGGGGGGGGGGGGGCTGTGGGGGCAGGGGCGCCGGACAGGGGCCACCGTGGGCGCAGGGGTGCCGGAGAGGGGGCGCCGTGGGGGCGGCGAGGGGACGCAGGCCGGCTTGGGGGCGGTGGGGGGCCGGCGTGGGGGTGGCGAGGGGGCGCAGGCGGCGCCATGGTGCAGGGGGGCCGGCGAGGGGTCGTTGTGGGGGCGGCGAGGGGGCGCAGGCCGGCTTGGGGGCGATGGGGGGCCGGCGTGGGGGTGGCGAGGGGGCGCAGGCGGCACCATAGTGCAAGGGGGCCGGCGAGGGGTCGCTGTGGGGGCGGCGAGGGAGCGCAGGCCGGCTTGGGGGCGGGGGGGGGCCGGCGTGGGGAAGGCGAGGGCGCGGAGGGGGGCCGGCGAGGGGTCGCTGTGGGGGCGGCAAGGGGGCGCAGGCCGGCTTGGGGGCGGGGGGGGGCCGGCGTGGGGATGGCGAGGGCGCGGAGGGGGGCCGGCGAGGGGTCGCTGTGGGGGCGGCGAGGGGGCGCAGGCCGGCTTGGGGGCGGTGGGGGGCCGGCGTGGGGAAGGCGAGGGCACGGAGGGGGGGCGGCGTGAGGGCACTGGCGCGTCTAGCAGTCCAAAAAAAAAAAACAGGTCGAAGGTTGTTTTTTTTCTGAGAGAGATATAGAGGGTGTTAGATGTTCTCCCTAAAAATTAAAGAAGGCTTACCAAACATGTTCCACTTACTTCTCTTCCTAAATTTAAAAAAAAAAGAGAGAAAAAATTGGTAAAAAAGTGTAACCAAACACCCTATTAGCAGCCAAATTTCATATCGATTGGAGAACATCTTCAATATGCAATCCACAACCAATGGGTTGGCGGAAGCCTTCAACAAAACCCTCTGCAAGTTGCTTACCAAAATAGTCGGTAGCCGAAAGCGGGAATAGGGAGAAAAAGTTCATGAAGCTTATGGGATTACCGAACAGTATACAAAACCCCTACCGGATGTTCTCCTTTCTCTTAGTATATGGAGCTGAGGCAATAATACCCATAGAAATTGAAATGGCATCCTATCGGGTGGCGATCCAAAATGAATTCAAAGTCAAGATCAAAGTCAAATAGAAACAAGACTTGAGGAGCTCTCCAATTTGGAAGGAAGGCGACTCGAAGCATATAAATCCCTTCAAGTATATCAAGCTAGAATGGCTCGCGCCTTCGATAAATTGG
The DNA here is from genome assembly GCA_014218235.1 of Colocasia esculenta. Lineage (NCBI taxonomy): Eukaryota > Viridiplantae > Streptophyta > Magnoliopsida > Alismatales > Araceae > Colocasia > Colocasia esculenta. The sequence goes on along the minus strand of JACBKR010005329.1, from coordinate 7,158 downwards.
CAAGACCAATAGCATTCAAGCAAGAAGATCTCGTCATGGTCAAATGCAAAAAAGCAATGGCAGAAAAGTCATATGGCAAATTGTCACGCCCCGACGCGGAATATCGGAACGCGAGACAGTTGCAAGAAAAGGGTATAGAGCGAGTACTAGACATCAAACCATTACACAATGAATAATACTAAAGCGAATTCATTTCATTAATATCTTTCCAATGTCTATTTACAACCACTAATATCAAGCCAATCTATGGGGCCCGATTATATTGGAATAAAGCAAAAGACTAAACTTCAAACCTAACTACTACAACGCTAAACATAGCAATAGGACACTAGGGTACTCATGACATCACTCCAGGTCGTTCCGTCCTCTTGAGTGTATGGTTCATCATCGGTCTCACCTGAGAACACAACGACAAATAACGCAGGGTGAGCGAACATCGCCCAGTAGGACTAATCTCAGGCTCAAGCAGGCTTTAAGTAATTAATGCATTAAAGGCAGAGTAACTAATGACAGAACGGAAGAGAGTGTCAAGTAAAAATATAGCAAGACAGTACGTGAACGAAATAGCAAGACTTTCCAAATATAGACTTTCCAAGAATAACACAAGTGTCGGGAATAGCACAATAATAGCAAGATAGCACAATGTCAAGTATAGCAAGATGGCCATAGTACAGATAGCACAACGAGTATAGCATAGCACAACGAGTATAGCATAGCACTTTGTTGTCAATGGACAACGAGAGAACATAGCACTTTTGATTGTCATTTAGATAATCAAGATAGATAGCACTTGAGTGTAATGCCAAACACTCTGATCATTTAACTCTCATGGGCACTAGCACTTTCGGGCGCACATCCCAGGACTAGATCGGGCCCTTTATATATTGCCAGGCATTAGTTATATTGTTTATCTTTAGACAATCAGTCAATGGCCAATATAGAGTACCAAGAAGTAGATGAGAGTACTAGATGAATAGACGAGATAGTAGGGTGAACGTGAATAGATGAGCGAGTAGAGTATAGATGAGAGTTAGTGGACCTTGCACATGAAACGTCGAGTAACGAGTGATAGTAACCGTTGCACAACACGCGCACATGGTGTTGACAGTCAGGCGGAACTCACGATCTTACCACTGGCCATGTTAAGCACAGGTCTAGAGGTCCGACGTGATTCAAGACGAGAGTGAATTTCTAATAGCCGTTTGGACCATATTGATCCCTAATGGGTGTAACAGGTGTTAGGGTACAACCGGCTCGTCGACCATGTGGGAATCCATGGACAGAAGAGACTTACGGAGGCCTTGAACAAAGACTTACTAGTCCGGCAGAAGGAGTATCCGACGGAGAGTTCGTCCAAGTCAAGAGAGAGTGTGTATATAAAAACAAGTGCTCGACGTTCTAGAGGAATTCTAGAACAGTGGAGTGTCGATATCGGTATTCCCAAAACATCGCGAGAAACGATCGACAAGTATATTTAAAATAGGGAAATTTAATTACATAAATTACCAGATGTATTATGAAATAATTCATGCCAATTTATGCCATAATTAGATGGTTCAAAGTGTGTGTAAGTGTCATGAAATTGTAGATAGAAAAGATCATGTGCATGTATTTTAATCATACATAATTTTCTATGTGTATGACTGTTAAACAAGAGTACAAACACTGTAGATAATCAAGCATTGCTGAGGCAGGGGGTTTTTGCAAAAAAAACACAGATCGTGACGTACCCTAATGAGGGTCGCGACGGGGTCCACTGAGATTGCGAAGGGTGCTTGTACGGGTCGCGACAGGCTTAGTCAGGTCGGCAGCAGATCGTGACGACAGGCCCTGTCGCGATCAGATCGCGACAGAGGGCACTGTCGCGACAGACCTTGTGAACGCGGCCTATCGGGCTATCGCGTTCACAGGGTCTGCGCCCGAGTCCGACAAGGAAAGGACATTACCTTGGATTGCGGCCAGAACTTACCCTATTTGACACAGGGTGGTTCAGAAAATCACAACTAATTGTATAGTCAATGAAAAATCGTGAAACCAGTTGCAAAACGACCTAGACATGCATGGGTACTTACAATAAATAGGAATTGGAAAACAATCAAGGTTTGGACATGTTTTAAACACGGGTATTCATGATGAATATGAAACAGTACATAGTTGAGATCAATGATTAAATTCGCAAGATAGGATGAATCAAATTTAGGGCTTTTAGGGGCAAAAGATGTCTAACATGCATCAGTTCCTACAGTAAAAATTTCGTGGCATGGGGTTGAGTATACAAGGAGATCAAGAATTAAGAAGAGGGTTCGGGGTCATGTCAGTTGCAGAACATGAAAAATCAAGAACAACAGATATGCTCGATGGAAAATTATGAAACCAATGGGCTTTTTGATGCGGGACGAACCCGCAGAAGACTGGGGTATTGACTTTGCGGAGGTTGACTGTTGAACCCGAAAAATATCGGGGCTTAAACGAACCCCGGGCGATAAATACGCCCTGGGGGAACCGGGAACAAACCCCCGGTCTCCCCCGTTCGGACGCCAGAAACAGACAAGTCCGAGTACTCGCGCCAAACCGGAGTGATCCAAGAGCGAGAAACCAAAGAAGTCTTCATCGGTGAAGGGCACGTACTCTGGGTGTCAGAAAACCCACGCCCGGAGCGGAGTTCGAAGTCGCGCCCGAAGCCGAAAAGTCCCGAGGAGTCGGATGCACGTGTCCCTCAAAAACGAGAGCAAACGCACGTGGGACGGCCGAGGAAGCACAGGCGGTGCACGGATGCACGTGCGCGGCACGGCCGTCAACCAACGAACCAACCACGGGAGGCCCACAGAGCTCTCTCCCAAGTTTCTCCCGGAAAGCACGGAGAAAGTGACATGAAATGAAGCGAGGCCCACCTTAAATAGGTGGTGGGCCAAAGGAGGCCCCAAGGGGGCGCCGGTTAGCCCCCCTCGCCAGTGAGGGGGGGGCCGCCGGTTCGGCCCCCGCGCCCGCTCAGGGGGGGCGCCGGTTAGCCCCCCTCGCCAGTGAGGGGGGCCGCCGGTTGGCCCCCCCGCGCCTGCACAGGGGGGCGCCGTTAGCCCCCCTCGCCAGTGAGGGGGGCCGCCGGTTCGCCCCCCGCGTGCCTGCAGGGGGGGCGCGGTTCGGCCCCCTGGCGCAGGGGGGGCCGCCGGTTCGGCCCCCTGGTGCAGGGGGCCGCCGGTTCGGCCCCGCCAGCAGGGGGGCGCGCCGGTTCGGCCCCGCCAGCAGGGGGGCGCGCCGGTTCGGCCCCGCCAGCAAGGGGGGCGCCGGTTCGGCCCCCGCGCCAGCAGGGAGGGCCGCGATCAGGCCCCCTGACTGGCGGCCCCCCCCCCTCCGCCTGTCTGCCCCGTCTCCAGCACCCTCGCCGGTTCGCGCCCAGCCTCGGCGCTCGCGCCCGTCCTCGACGCTCGAGCCCGAAGACCCCCGCCGGGGAGGGTACCCCCGCCGGTATGCCCCCCACGAACCCTATAAATAGGGGGGCATACCCCCATTCAAACAGACACAAAAAGAAAGCCCCAGACGATTCAAGGCTGCGCCATTCGGCCAAAAGATCCCGAGCGACGCCTGCAACTGGTCCGTGCGTGAGCTTATATAGGCCGCACGTGTCGGGAAAGGTCTTCGACACCCGTTGATGCTTTGTCTCCGTGGCCGGGCCCTTCTGAGCTCGCCCGCATAGAGACGCCACAGGTTGTTACAAGACCCCCGTTGGCCATGTTTAAAGTCCTCCGGTGTCATAAAACGGCACATGTCGAGGCGCATATTTAAGTCCTCCGGTGTCATAAAACGACACATGTTGAGGCGCATATTCAAGTCCTCTGGTGTCATAAAACGACACTCGTCGAGGCGAGTATTCAAGTTCTCCGGTGTCACAAAATGACATACGTAGAGGCATGTTACCTTGTGGAGGCACAAACACCCCACTAGTAACAAAAATGTACTCCTTACCATGTAAACGTCTGACGGAGGCACAAACACCTGTCGTCGACGCTCATGTACATGACTTGTTGTATACACGCCCAGTGGAGGTACAAAACCCCATTAAAGGCGCAATTGTAAATGTCATAAATATAATGACATGGACATGCTTGAATAAAATTGTGGAAATTTGCTTGTCATCTGCCTTTTCTTCTTTAAAGTTCGGCATACGGTCTTTTAATAAACATTACGCATTCGAAGGTATTCAAGTGTTATACTCGATGTAAATGAAACATCGACTTCGGTCGATGGGGAACGGTCCAGTACACGACCACTCCAATCGCCCTGAACGCGAGCGCACGCGGAAAATAAATGAAATGAAATTCGAGGGTATCAGGGTTCGCACCCAATACTCCTCGTAAAATAAATCTTTGTCTATTTCCCGTAAACAGTCTGGCACGCCCAAAATTCTTCATTCCAGAAAAGAGATGAGGGAAAATAAAATTTGAAAGAGAGAGAAATTCCGCGTTCCAACAATCTGGCACGCCCGGTGGGACTGTTCCTGCCTTCCATGCATATGTAAAAAGACCGTATGCCGATATAGAAATAAAGATGACTAATTTCCACATCACAGGTACAAGGAGCGAAAGCCGGCATCAAACGCCCGTTCCCACCTGCGACTTCGAGCTCATCCGATGGCCGCCGTCACCTACGGTCCGCAAGTCATCGCGTGCCACGCCAAATGTGGCTACCTCGCCGTCCAGCTCGTGTTCGGCGACTTTCCTGCTGTGGTGGGATCCCCCTACTTCCTATGGGTGGTCCCTGCCGTCCAGGCGACTCCAAAGGCGGCGACCCCAAAGGCAGCAGCTAGGGGCACCAAACCCCGTCTAAGCCAAGGCCGAGTCTTCTCGGTTAACACAATCTCCTGCATCGCAGTCCCTAGAAAACGGGGACAGCGCCAGGGACGCAAGGGCATCAAGCCCCACGCAGCCGATACTGCCCGGGACAGAAGCGTCCCCACGGTGGAAACCTCCAACAAATTCGCTCCCCTCCAGGGGATGCGGCAAGAAGATCGGGACTCCCCAAAAGGAGCCCGACAGGGGCAGGCATCAAGCTCGACGCCCCAGCCGCCTCGCAAAATGAGGCAAATGTGGGTGACCAAGCAGGAAGCCCGCCAAATCAAACAGGCTAGAGCGGATCAACCCGCCGAACGCCCCAAGAAGGCAACTCCTGAGCGAGAAAAAGCTCAGGACTCTGAGCCTCCTCGTCCCCGCGGACACAAACGCAGGGGCATTTATAGGAAGCCCAACTTCGTCCCCGCCCAAGCGGAAACTGCTGAAGGGGGAGATGCGAGTCAAGCCCAAGCTTCCGCACCTCGAGTCTCAGTCTTTGAAAGGCTGAGCGCCTCAGTCTTCACCAGGCTGGGAGCTGCAATCCGTCCAAGCACTCAGAAGCCCAAGAAGCAGAGAGTGCAGCAGACGTCTGAAGAAGGTGGAGGCATGAAAATCTTCACCTGCTATGCTTCTGGAAGGGAAGCACCTGGGCCATCCGGCATCCCTGCTGGAGCGCTCAGGATAAACGAACCCGGACAGGACGACGAAACCGTCCTCCGGTACACCCGGAACGCTGCCAGAAGACTTCTCCAAGGGCAGCAAGGCAGTCAAGCTGGGCCCTCGAACTTGGGGCAAGTTCTCGAGCAGCCGCTGGAGCATGATCAGAGACCCCTCCTGGGGCAGGTCCAGCTGGACCTCGAAGGAGGAGAAGAAGACGAGGTCGCCAGCCTCCATCTCGGAGATCAACAACTGCCGGCCGACGGGGACCAAACTGAAGTGTTCCTCATGCCACCAACCAGAGCCGCCTTCCAAGCAATGACGGAAGACGCCAAGTATGATTTCATACAGCGTTGGCAGGCACAAATGGCCAACCTCATGATGGATCAAGGGCGGCCGGCAGGGGCAAACCCACTGCGCCACCCCGTGCCGACGGCAAACCAAAATGCTCGGGGAAGACAACAACAAGGCGACTTGCCCAATGTCAACCCACGCACAGCCGCGGTCAACGACTATACCGTCGACCCGGTCCAACAGCCGCGCAGGGGCATAAACTCTCAAGCCTCCGCAGCTGAAGATATCGTCGCCCAGCGACGAATGATTGAAAAGATCGTGGACGACCGCTTCGCTCAACGAGGCGAGGGAACTGCCACTGTAGATCTCTACAGCGTGCCATACCACGTCCACCATCAATTCAAGAAGCTGCCACCGAACTTCCCCAAGGCGCCAAAGTTGCAGAAGTTCGACGGACAAGGCTCACCAAATGAGCACCTAGCCTACTATATAACGGCCATGGGAGAGTTGGCATTCGATGAATCCTACCACCTCCGCTACTTCGCCACGTCCCTGACAGGTACCGCCTTCCAGTGGTACTCCAGGCTGAGGCCCAACTCCATTGTCGATTGGGCCGACCTCCAAAAGAAGTTCATCGACCGTTTCCAGACGGCCGAGAGAAAGGTGTCGCTTGCAGAGTTGTGTTCCCTCAGGCAAAGAAAAGGAGAAACGGCACTCGACTTCATCAAGCGGTGGCGTGACTTCAGCATGAGGTGCGACAACCCCCCGACGCAAGAAGATGCCATAACCATCTGTCGACGGGGCCTAGCAGCGCAGATAAGTGAAAAGCTGCTGGGAACAAACATCAAGGGTTTTGACCAGCTCAATGCGGTCGTGGCAGAGAACGAAATGTTCTTCGCCGACAACCCGATGCAAGCTCCTCTGAAAATCAAGCAGGGCAAGGAGCGTGCCATGGGCAAAGAAGCCAATGCTGTGGACTTCGCCCAGCAAAGTAAAGGGAAGAAGATCATGGCCTCCGGCGCTCCAAGCAAGAAGGTGGAAGAAAAACGCCACCAACTTCACTGCCACAGCGTATGAGCACGCCGTATTCCTTCAAAAGGGACCATACGAAGATGCTCTTCAAGCTGTGCATGAAAAATGACCTGCTCAAGCTTCCGGCATTGAGAAGACCGAGTGAAGCGAATAGAGTGGATGAGCCAAATTACTGTCTCTACCACCGCATGCTGGGGCACTCTATTGAAGACTGCTACGTCTTCAAAAATGAAATACAGAAGCTGATCTAGAGTCGCCTCATCACCATGCATGAACATCTGGTCGATCCTCCACAGCCCCATGCCTGGGACCAATCGAGGCAGTTGGCCAATGTCATCCATGTCAATGCGCC
>JACBKR010005328.1:0-18972 GCA_014218235.1 Colocasia esculenta | reverse complement strand
GAAAGTTATGTCCAATTCTTTCGCTGAAGGGGTGGGAATAAACCGGAGGGGGTGACAATATCGGCGATGTTCGGGCACCCATATCAATGACCTGGAGAGGAGATCTCGCGTCGAGTTTAACACGACATCCGATCGCTGGACTGGGCGGCTCCGCGTGTGGGATCGCCAGCGATTCGCATAAACGAGGGAGTCGCTACTGCCAAAAAACCTTGGAATAGGGGAGATCGTCGACTAGAATCGCAGTTTCGGAGTGCGAAAAAAAGGTTTTCGACCCCGAAATGACGTCTAATCACATGAGGCAATAAGGGGATCGAGCGCAACTGAATGCCGATTCCGATTGGGGTCTTAAAGCGATTCCGATAACCGAGCGAAAAGTGATGCCAGTTTGAGCGAAGGCGTGTCCGTATGCGATCGCATTGGCAGCCTGCGACTGCACTTCCAGAGAGGAATTTGGGCACCGGACCTGAAACCTCCGAATGCGGACCATTTACCGACTGGGGCGAAGTTCCGATTCTGAATTGGGGTCTCGCGGGCGGTTCTGACCCCCGCGAGAATAAATATCCGCGTCCAACCGGAGGGTACGGCAGTCGGTGTACTAGTACACACGCTACGAGGGGAATTTTGGCCGGAACGGAATTCCGTGAAACCAGCGCCCTACGACCTTCTCGGAGTGCCGATTCCGAATTGTGGTCACATAAGCGATTCCGATGCCCGTGCGGAAAGTTATGTCCAATTCTTTCGCTGAAAAGGGGTGGGAATAAACGGAGGGGGTGACTATATCGGCGATGTTCGGGCACCCATATCCACGACCTGGGGAGAAGATCTTGTGTCGAGTTGAAAACGACTTCCGATCGCTGTGACTGGGTGGCTCCGCGTGTGGGATCCGCCAGCGATTCTCATAATTGAGGGAGTCGATACTGCCAAAAAACCTTGGAATAGGGGAGATCGTCCGCTAGAATCACAATTTCGGAGTGCGAAACGAAGAGTTTTTGACCCCGAAACGACGTCGTATCGCCTGAGACAATAAGTGGGCGTTAAGCGCCTCTGAGTGCCGATTCCGAATTAGGGTCTTATAAGCGATTCCGATAACCGAGCGAAAAGTTATGGCGATTCCGATACCGAGCGAAAAGTTATGCCCGTTTGAGCAAAGGGGTGTCCGTATGCGATCTCATTGGCAGCCTGCGACTGCACTTCCGGAGAGGAATTTAGGCGCCAGACCGGAAATCTCCGAATGCGACCATTTACCGACCGGGTTCGAAGTGCCAATTATGGAATTGGGTCTCACGGGCAGTTCCGACCCCCGGGCGAAAAATATCCGCATCCGACGGAGGGGTACGGCAGTCGGTGTACTTGTAAACACGCTCCGGGGGGAATTTTGGCCCCGAACGGAATTCCATGAAACTAGCGCCCTATCGACCATCTCGGAGTGCGATTCCGAATTGTGTAATAAGCGATTCCGATGCCCGTGCGAAAAGTATGTCCAATTCTTTCGCTGAAGGGGTGGGAATAAACGGAGGGGGTGGACTATGTCAGCGACGTTCGGGCACGCATATCCATGACTTGGGGAGGAGATCTTGCGTCGAGTTGAACACGACTTCCGATCACTGTGATGGGCGGCTCCGAGTGGGGGACGCCAGCGATTCACATAATCGAGGAGTCGCTACTGCAAAAAACCTTGGAATAGGGGAGATCGTCGGCTAGAATCGCAATTTCAGAGTGCGAAACGAACGTTTTTCGACACCGAAACGACGTCTTATCGCCTGAGGCGATAATGGGTTGTCGAGCGCCTCTGAGTGCCGATTCCGAATTGGGGTCTTATAAGCGATTCCGATAACCGAGCGAAAAGTTATGCCTGTTTGAGCAAAGCGGTGTCCGTATGCGATCGCATCGGCAGTCTGCGACCGCGCTCCCGGAGAGTAATTTGGGCGCTGGACTGGAAATCTATGAATGCGACCATTACCGGCCGGGTCGAAGTGCGATCTGAATTGGGGCCTTGCAGGCGGTTTCGACCACCGGGCGAATAAATATCCGCGTCCGAACGGAATTCTACGAAACCAGCGCCTTGTCGACCGTCTCGGAGTGCCGATTCCGAATTGTGGTCAAATAAGCGATTCCGATGCCCGTGCGGAGAGTTATGCCCAATTCTTTCGATGAAGGGGGGGAAAATAACCGCGGGGGGGTGACTATATCGGCGATGTTCGGGCACCCATATCCACGACCTGGGGAGGAGATGTCACGTCGAGTTGAACACGACTTCCGATCGCTGTGACTGGGCGCCTCCGTGTGTGGGCTCCGCCAACGATTCGCGTAATCGAGGGAGTCGCTACTGCCAAAAAACCTGGAATAGGGGAGATCCAATTCGTTCGCTGAAGGGGTGGGAATAAATCGATGGGGGTGACAATATCGGCGATGTTCGGGTACCCATAATCCACGACCAGGGGAGGAGATCTCGCGTCGAGTTGAACACGACTTCGATCGCTGTGACTGGGCGGCTCCCGTGTGGGATCCGCCAGCGATTCGCATAATCGAGGGAGTCGCTACTGACAAAAAACCTTGGAATGGGGTGATCGTCGGCTAGAATCGCAATTTCAAGAGTGAAACGATAGTTTTTTGACCCCGAAACGGCGTCTTATCGCCTTAGGCAATAATGGGTTGTTGAGCGCCTCTGAGTGGCGATTCCAAATTGGTGTCTTATAAGCGATTCCGATAACCGAGCGAAGAGTTATGCCCGTTTGAGCGAAGGGGTGTCCGTATGCGATCGCATCGGCAGCCTGCGACTGCAGTCCCGGAGAGGAATTTGGGCGCCTGATTTTGAATTGGGTCTCGCGGGCGGTTCCGACCCTTGAGCGAATAAATATCTGCGTTCGACTGGAGGGTTACGGCAGTCAGTTGTACTAGTACACACGCTACGGGGGGAATTTTGGCCCCGGAACGGAATTCCGTGAAACCAGCGCCCAATCGACCGTCTCGGAGTGCCGATTCCGAATTGTGGTCACATAAGCGATTCCGATGCCCGTGCGGAAAGTTATGCCCAATTCTTTCGCTGAAGGGGTGGGAATAAACCGGTGGGGGTGACTATATCGGCGATGTTCGGGCGCCCATATCCAAGACCTGGGGAGGAGATCTCGCATCGAGTTGAACACGACTTTCGATCTCTGTGACTGGACGGCTCCGCGTGTGGATCCGCCAGCGATTTGCATAATCGAGGGAGTCGCTACTGCCAAAAAACCTTGGAATAGGGGAGATCCAATTCGTTCGCTGAAGGGGTGGGAATAAACCGGAGGGGGTGACTATATCGGCGATGTTCGGGCACCCATATCCACGACCTGGGGAGGAGATCTCGCGTCTAGTTGAACACGACTTCCGATCGCTGTGACTGGGCGGCTCCGCGTGTGGGATCCTCCAGCGATTCGCATAATCGAGGGAGTCGCTACTGCCAATAAACCTTGGAATAGGGGAGATCGTCGGCTAGAATCGCAATTTCAGAGTGCGAAACGAAGGTTTTTCGAACTCGAAAAGTCATCTTATCGCCTGAGGCAATCAAGGTTGGCGGAGCCTCTTGAGTGCCGATTCTGAATGGGGTCTTATAGCGATTCCGATAACCGAGCGAAAAGTTATGCCCGTTGAGCGAAGGGGTGTCCGTATGCGATCGCAACGGCAGCCTGCGACTGCACTCCCAGAGAGGAATTTGGGCACCGGACGGAAATCTCTGAATGCGACCATTACCGACGGGTTAGAAGTGCCGATTCTGGATTGGGGTCTCGGGGCGGTTCCGACCCCCGGGCGAATAAATATCCGCGTCCGACCGGAGGATAGGGCAATCGGTGTACTTGTCACACGCTACGGGGGAATTTTGGCCCCGGAACGGAATTCCGCGAAAAACAGCGCCCTATCGACCGTCTCGGAGTGCCGATCCGATTGTGGTCACATAAGCGATTTGATGCCCGTGCGGAAAGTTATGTCCAATTCGTCGCTGAAGGGGGGAATAAACCGGTGGGGGTGACCATATCGGCGATGTTCGGGGACCCATATGCACAACCTGGGGAGAAATCTCGCGTCGAGTTGAACACGACTTCCGATCGCTGTGACTGGGCAGCTCCGCGTGTGGATCCGCCAGCGTTCGCATAATCGAGGGAGTCGCTACTTCCAAAAAACCTTGGAATAAGGGAGATCGTCGGCCAGAATCGTAATTTTAGAGTGCGAAACGAAGGTTTTTCAACCTCGAATGGCGTCTTATCGCCTGAGGCAATAACGAATCGTCGAGCGCCTCTGAGTGCCGATTCTAAATTGGCGTCTTATAAGCGATTCCGATAACCGAGCGAAATGTTATGTCCATTTGAGCGAAGGGGTGTCCATATGCGATCACATCGGCAGCCTGCGACTGCACTCCTGGGGAGGAATTTGGGCGCCGCACCGAAATCCTTGAATGTGAACTATTTACCGACCGGGACGAAGTGCCGATTCTAAATAGGGTCTCGCGGCCGGTTCCGACACCCGACGAATAAATATCTACGTCCGACCGGAGGATACGGCAGTCGGGGTACTAGTACACACGCTCCGGGGGGAATTTGGCCTTGGAACGGAATTCCGCGAAACCAGCGCCCTATCGACTGTCTCGGAGTGATTATTCCGAATTGTGGTCACATACGCGATTCCAATGCCGTGCGGAAAGTTATGTCCAATTCTTCGCTGAAGGGGTGGGAATAAACCGGAGGGCGTGACTATATCGGCGATGTTCGGGCACCCATATCCACGACCTGGGAGGAGATCTCGCGTCGAGTTGAACACGACTTCCGATCGCTGTGACTGGGCGCGTGTGTGATCCACCAGCGATTCGCATAATCGAGGGAGTCGCTACTGCAAAAAACCTTGAATAGGGACATCATCGGCTAGAATCGCAATTTCGGAGTGCAAAACGAAGGTTTTTCGACCCCGAAATGACGTCTTATCGCCTGAGGCAATAAGGGGTCGTCGAGTTCCTCTGAGTGCCGATTTTGAATTGGGGTCTTATAAGTGATTCCGATAACCGACGAAAAGTTATGCCCGTTTGAGCGAAGGTGTCCGTATGCGATCGCATCGGCAGCCTGCAACTGCACTCCTGGAGAAGAATTTGGGCGCCGGACCGGAATCTTGGAATGCGACCATTTACCGACTGGGTCGAAGTGTCGATTCTGATTGGGGTCTCGCGGCGGTTCCGAACCCCAGGCGAATAAATATCTACGTCCGACCGGAGGGTACGACAGTCGGTGTACTAGTACACACGCTCCGGGGGGAATTTTGGCCCCGAATGGAATTCCGCAAAACCAGCGCCCTATCGACCGTCTCGGAGTGCCATTCCGAATTGTGGTCACTAAGCGATTTCGATGCCCGTGCGAAAGTTATGTCCAATTCTTTCGCTGAAGGGGTGGGAATAAACTGAGGGTGACTATATCAGTAATGTTCGGCACCCATATCCACGACCTGGGGAGGGATCTCATGTCAAGTTGAACACGACTTCCGATCATTGTGACTGGGTGGCTCCGCGTATGGGATCCGCCAGTGATTCGCATAATCGAGGGAGTCGCTACTGCAAAAAAACCTTGGAATAAGGGAGATCGTCGGCTAGAATCGCAATTTTAGAGTGCGAAACGAAGGTTTTTCGAACCCGAAATGACATCTTATCGCCTGGGGCAATAAGGGGTCATCGAGCGCCTCTGAGTGCGATTCGAATTGGGGTCTTATAAGCGATTTCGATAACGAGCGAAAAGTTATGCCGTTTGAAGCGAAGGGGTGTCCGTATGCGATCGCATCGGCAGCCTGCGACTGCTGTCCAGGAGAGAATTCGGGCGCTGCACGGAAATCTAAGAATGTGACCATTTACCGACTGGATCGAAGTGCCGATTCTGAATTAGGGTCCGCGGGCGGTTCCGACCTTCGTGCGAATAAATATCCGCGTTCGACCGGAGGGTACGGCAGTCGGTGTACTAGTACACACGCTGCGGGGGGAATTTTGGTCCTAGAACGGAATTCTGTGAAACGAGCGCCCAGTCGACGTCTTGGAGTGCCGATTCCGAATTGTGGTCACATAAGCGATTTCGATGGCCTGGCGGAAAGTTATGTCCAATTCATTCGCTGAAGGGGTGGGAATAAACCAGAGGGGGTGTGACTATATCAGCGATGTTCGGGCACCATATCTACAATGGGAGGAGATCTCACGTCGAGTTGAACACGACTTCCGATCGCTGTGACTGGGCGGCACTGCGTGTGGGATCCGCCAGCGATTCGCATAATCGAGAGAGTCGCACTGCCAAAAAACCTTGGAATAGGGAGATCGTCTGCTAGAATCGCAATTTCGGATTGCGAAACGAAGGTTTTTCAACCCCAAAACGACATCTTGTAGACTGAGGCAATAAACAGGTCATCGAGCGCCTCTGAGTGCCGATTCTGAATGGAGTCTTATAAGCGATTCGATAACCGAGCGAAAAGTTATGCCCTTTGAGCGAAGGGGTGTCCGTATGCGATCCATCGGCAGCTGCGACTGCCATCCGGAGAGGAATTTGGGCGCGCACCGGAAATTTGGGAATGCGACCATTTACCGACCGGTAGAAGTGCCGATTCTGAATTGGGGTCTCGCGGGTGGTTCCGACCCCAGGAGAATAAATATCTGCGTCCGACGGAGGGTACGATAGTCGGTGTACTAGTACTCACGCTTTGGGTGGAATTTTGGCCCCAGAACAGAATTCTGTGAAACCAGCGCCCTATCGACCGTCTCGGAGTGCCGATTCCGAATTATGGTCACATAAGCGATTTCGATGCCCGTGCGGAAAGTTATGCCCAATTCTATCGCCGAAGGGGTGGGAATAAACCGGAGGGGGTGACTATATCGGCGATGTTCGGGCACCCATATCCACGACCTGGGGAGGAGATCTCGAGTCGAGTTGAACACGACTTCGATCGTGTGATTGGGCGGCTCGCGTGTGGGATCCGACAGCAATTCGCATAATCGAGGGAGTCGCTATGCCAAAAAACTTGGAATAGAGGAGATCATCGGCTAGAATCGCAATTTCGGAGTGCGAAACGAAGGTTTTTTTCGACCCCGAAACGACGTCTTATCGCCTCAGGCAATGAGGGGGTCATCGAGAGCCTCTGAGTGGCGATTCGAATTGGGGTCTTATAGCGATTCCGATAACGAAGCGAAAAGTTATGCCCGTTTGAGCGAGGGGTGTCCGTATGCGATCATATCGGCAGCCTGCGACTGCACTCCCAGAGAGGAATTGGGCGCTGGACCGGAAATCTCCGAATGCGACCATTTACCGACCGGGCGAAGTGCCGATTCTGAATTAGGGTCTCGCGGGGGTTTCGACCCCGGGTGAATAAATATCCGCGTCCGACGGAGGGTACGGTAGTCGGTGTACTAGTACACACGCTCCGGAGGGATTTTGGCCCGAAACGGAATTCCAGGAAAACTAGCGCCCTATCGACCGTCTCGGAGTGCCGATTCCGAATTGTGGTCACATAAGCGATTTCGATGCCCGTGCGGAAAGTTATGTCCAATTCGTTCGCTGAAGGGGTGGGAATAAACCGGTGGGGGTGACTATATCGGCGATGTTCGGGCACCCATATCCACGACCTGGGGAGGAGATCTCGCGTCGAGTTGAACACAACTTCCGATCGCTGTGACTGGCTGCTCCGTGTGTGCGATCCGCCAGCGATTCGCATAATCGAGGGAGTCGCTACTGCCAAAAAACCTTGGAATAGGTAGATCGTCGGCTAGAATCGCAATTTCGGACTGCGAAATAAACGTTTTTTGACCCTGAAAGGACTTCTTATTGCCCGAGGCAATAAGGGGTCATCGAGTGCTTCTGAGTGCCGATTCCAAATGGGGTCTTATAAGCGATTCTGATAAACCGAACAAAAAGTTATGCCGTTTTAGCGAAGGGGTGTCCGTATGTGATCGCATCGGCAGCCTGCGACTGCACTCCCGGAGAGGAATTTGGGCGCCGAACCGGAAATCTCCGAATGCGACCATTTAACGACCGGGTCGAAGTGCCGATTCAGAATTCGGGTCTCGCGGGCGGTTCCGACCCCCGGGCGAATAAATATCAGCGTCCGACCAGAGGCTACGACAGTCGGTCTAGAGTACACACGCTCCAGGGGGAATTTTGGCCCAGAACAGAATTCCGTGAAACCAGCCCCTATCGACCGTCTCGGAGTGCCGATTCCGAATTATGGTCACATAGCGATCCGATGCCCGTGCGAGAGTTGACCAATTCTTTCGCTGAAGGGTGGGAATAAACAGAGGGGGTGACTATATCGGCGATTTTCGGGCACCCATAACCACGACCTGGGGAGGAGATCTCGCGTCGAGTTAAACACGACTTCCGATCGCTGTGACTGGCCGGCTCCGCGTGTGGGATCCGCCAGCGATTCGCATAATCGAAGGAGTCGCTACTGCCAAAAAACCTTGGAATAGGGGAGATCGTCGGCTATAATCGCAATTTCTGAGTGCAAAACGAAGGTTTTTCGACCCTAAAATGGCGTCTTATTGCTTGAGTCGAAAATGAGTCATTGAGCGCCTCTGAGTGCCGATTCCGAATTGGGGTCTTATAAGCGATCTGATAACCGAGCGAAAAGTTATGCCCGTTGAGCGAAGGGGTGTCCGTATGCGATCGCATCGGCAGCCTGCGGCTGCACTCCCGGAGAAGAATTTGGGCGCGGACGGAAATCTCCGAATGCGACCATTACCGACCGGGTCGAAGTGCCGATTCTGAAATTGGGTCTCGCTGGCAGTTCCGACCCGGACGAATAAATATCTGCGTCCGACGGAGTGTACGGCAGTCGGCTGTTACTAGTACACACGCTCCTGGGGAAATTTTGGCACCGAAACGGAATTCCGTGAAACCAGCGCCCTATGGACCGTCTCGGAGTGCGGATTCCTAATGTGGTCACATAAGCGATTTCGATGCCCGTTCGGAAAGTTATGTCCCAATCGAGGGCTGAAGGGGTGGGAATAAACGGTGGGGGTGACTATATCGACAATGTTCGGCATCCATATCCAAACAGGGGAGGAGATCTCGCGTCGAGTTGAACACGACTTCCGATCGCAGTGACTGGGCGGCTCCGCGTGTGGGATCCACCAGCGATTCGCATAATCGAGGGAGTCGCTATTGCCAAAAAAACCTTAGAATAGGGGAGATCGTCGGCTAGAAACCCAATTTCGGATGCGAAACGAAGGTTTTTCGACTGCGAATGGCATCTTATCGCCTGAGACAATAACGGGTTGTCGAGCGCCTGTGAGTGCCGATTCCGAATTGAGGTCTTATAAGCGATTCGATAACCGAGCGAAAAGTTAAGCCCGTTTCAGCGAAGGGGTGTCCGTATGCGATCGCATCGGCAGCCTGCGATGCACTCCTAGAGTGGAATTTGGGCGCGCCGCACCGGAAAATCTCGAATGCGACCATTTACCGACCGGGTCGAAGTGCCGTTTCTTGAATTGGGGTCTCAGGCGCGGTTCCGACCCCCGGGCGAATAAATACCGCGTCCGACCAGAGGGTTCGACAGTCGGTGTACTAGTACACACGCTCCTGGGGAAATTTTGGCGCAGAAACGGAATTCTGCGAAAACCAGCGCCCTATCGACTGTCTCGGAGAGCCGATTCCGAATTTTGGTCACATAAGCGATTTCGATGCCCGTGCGGAAAGTTATGTCCAATTTGTTCGCTGAAGGGTGGGAATAAATCGGTGGGGGGACTATATCGGCGATGTCGGGCACCCATATCCACGACCTGGGGAGGAGATCTCGCGTCGAGTTGAACACGACATCCGATCGCTGTGACTGGGCGGCTCCACGTGTGGGCTCCGCCAGCGATTCGCATAATCGAGGGAGTCGCTACTGCCAAAAAACCTTGGAATACAGGAGATCGTGGCTAGAATCGCAATTTCGGAGTGCGAAACGAAGGTTCTTCGACCCCGAAACGGCGTCTTATCGCCTGAAGAAATAACGGGTCGTCGAGCACCTCTGAGTGCCGATTCCGAATTGGGGTCTTATAAGCGATTCTGATAACGAGCAAAAAGTTATGCCCGTTTGAGCGAAGGGGTGTCCGTATGTGATCGCATCGGCAGCTTGCGACTGCACTCCCGGAGTGGAATTTGGGCGCCGGACCGGAAATCTCCGAATGCGACCATTTACCGACCGGGTCGAAGTGCCGATTCTGAATTGGGGTCTCACGGGTGGTTCCAACCCCCGTGCGAATAAATATCCGCGTCCGACCAGAGGGTACGGCAGTCGATGTACTAGTATACACGCTCCGGGGGGATTTTGGGCTCCAGAACGGAATTCCGTGAAACTAGCTCCCTATCGACCGTCTCGGATTGCTGATTCCGAATTGTGGTCACATAAGCGATTCCGATGCCCGTGCGGAAAGTTATGCCCAATTCTATCGCTGAAGGAGTGGGAATAAACCGGAGGGGGTGACTATATCGGCGATGTTCGGGCACCCATATCCACGACCTGGGGAGGAGTTCTCGCGTCGAGGTGACACGACTTTCGATCGATGTGACTGGCGGCTCCGCGTGTAGGATCCGACAGCGATTCGCATAATCGAGGGATTAGCTACTGCCAAAAAACCTTGGAATAGAGGAGATCATCGGCTAGAATCACAATTTCGGAGTGCGAAACGAAGGTTTTTCGACCCCGAAACGACGTCTTATCGCCTGAGGCAATGTGGGGTCATCGAGCGCCTCTGAGTGGCGATTCCGAATTGGGGTCTTATAAGTGATTCCGATAACCGAGCGAAAAGTTATGCCCGTTTGAGCGAAGGGGTGTCTGTATGCGATCCCATCGGCAGCCTGCGACTGCACTCCAGGAGAGGAATTTGGGCACCGGACCGGAAATCTCCGAATGCGACCATTTACCGACCGGGTCCAAGAGCCGATTCTGAATTGGGGTCTCGCGGGCGGTTCCGACCCCCGGGCGAATAAATATCCGCGTCCGACCGGAGGGTACGGCAGTCGGTGTACTAGTACACACGCTCCTGGGGGAATTTTGGCCCCGAAACGGAATTGCGCGAAACCAGGGCCCTATCGACCGTCTCGGAGTGCCGATTTCGAATTGTGGTCACATAGCGATTTCGATGCCCATGCGGAAAGATATGTCCAATTCGTTCGCTGAAGGCGTGGGAATAAACCGATGGGGGTGACTATATCGGCGATGTTTGGCACCCATATCCACGACCTGGGAAGGAGATCTCGCATCGACATGAACACGACTTCTGATCGCTGTGACTGGGCGGCTCCGTATGTGGGATCCGCCAGGGATTCGCATAATCGAAGGAGTCGCTACTGCTAAAAAACCTTAGAATAGGGGAGATCGTCGGCCATAAGACATTGTTCGGGGCCGAAAATCCTTCGTTTCGCACTTTGAAATTGCGATTCTAGCCGACGATCTCCCCTATTCCAAGGTTTTTTGGCAGTAGCGACTCCTCGATTACGCGAATCGCTGGCGGAGCCAACACGCAGAGCCGCCCAGTCACAGCGATCGGAAGTCGTGTTCAACTCGACGCGAGATCTCTCTCCCCAGGTCGTGGATATGGGTGCTCGAACATCGCCGATATAGTCACCCCCTCCGGTTTATTCCCACACCTTCAGTGAAAGAATTGACATAACTTTCCGCCCGGGCATCGAAATCGCTTATGTGACCACAATTCGGAATCGGCACTCCGAGACGGTCGATAGGGCGCCAGTTTCACGGAATTCCGTTATGGGGCCAAAATTCCCCCCGGAGCATGTGTACTAGTACACCGACTGTCGTACCCTCCGGTCGGACGCGGATATTTCTTTGCCCGGGGGTGGGAACTACCGGTCATTCCCCAATTCAGAATCGGCACTTCGACCCGGTCGGTAAATGGTCGCATTTGGAGATTTCCGGTCCGGCGCCCAAATTCCTCTTCGGGAGTGCTGTCGCAGGCTGCCGATGCGATCGCATAAGGACACCCCTTCGCTCAAACGGGCATAACTTTTCGCTCGGTTATCGAATCGCTTATAAGATCCCAATTCGGAATCGGCACTCAGAGGCGCTCGACGCCCCCTTATTGACTCAGGGGATAAGACATCGTTTCGGGGTCAAAAAACCTTCATTTCGCACTCCGAAATTGCGATTCTAGCCGGCGATCTCCCCTATTCCAAGGTTTTTTGGCAGTAGCGACTCCCTCGATTATGTGAATCGCTGGCGGATCCCACCCGCGGAGCCGCCCAATCACAGCGATCGGAAGTCGTGTTCAATTCGACGCGAGATCTCCTCCCCAGGTCGTGGATATGGGTGCCTGAACATCGCCGATATAGTCACCCCCTCCGGTTTATTCCCACCCCTTCAGCGAAAGAATTGGACATAACTTTCCGCGGTCATCGAAATCGCTTATGTGACCACAATTCGGAATCGGCACTCCGAGACGGTCGATAGGGCGTTGGTTTCACGGAATTCCGTTCTGGGGAGAAAATTACCCCCGGAGCATGTGTACTAGTACACCGACTGCCGTACCCTCCGGTCGGACGCGGATATTTCTTCGCCGGGGGTCGGAAACACCCGCGATTCCCCAATTCAGAATCGGCGCTTCGACTCGGTCGGTAAATGGTCGCATTCGGAGATTTCCTGTCCGGCGCCCAAATTCCTCTTCGGGAATGCAGTCGCAGGCTGCCGATGCGATGCTATGACACCCCTTCCCTCAAAGGGCATACTTTTCGCTCCGTTATCAGAATTGCTTATAAGACCACAATTCGGAATCGGCCCTCGGCGCTCGACTCCCCCTTATTCCTCAGGTGATAAGACGTCACTTCGGGGTCGAAAAACTTCATTTCTTACTCCGAAATTGCGATTCTAGCCGACGATCTCCTCTATTCCAAGGTTTTTGGCCAGTAGCGACTCCCTCGATTATGCGAATCACTGGCGGATCCCACACGCGGAGCCGCCCAGTCACAGCGATCGGAAGTCGTGTTCAACTCGACGCGAGATCTCCTCCCCAGGTCATGGACATGGGTGCCCGAACATCGCCGATAGCGTATTCCCCCTCCGATATTCCCACCCCTCAGCGAAAGAATTGGACAAAATTTCCGCCGGACTTCGAAATCGCTTATGTGACCACAATTCAGAATCGGCACTCCGAGACGGTCGATAGGGTGCTGGCTTCGCGGAATTCCATTTCGGGGCCAAAATTCCCCTCGTAGCGTGTGTACTAGTACAAGACTGCCGTACCCTACGGTCGGACTGCGGATATTTATTCGCCCGAGGGTCGGAAACGCCCGCGAGACCCCAATTCAGAATCGGCACTTCGATCCGATCGGTAAATGGTTCGCATTCAAAGATTTCCGGTCCGCGCCCAAATTCTCTCGGGGAGTGCAGTCGCAGGCTGCTGATGCGATCGCATACGGAACCCCTTCGCTCAAACGGGCATAACTTTTCGCTCGGTTATCGGAATCGCTTATAAGACCCCAATTCGGAATCGGCACTCAGAGGCGCTCCATGCCCCCTATTGGCTCAGGCGATAAGACGTCGTTTCGAGGTCGATAAACCTTTGTTTAGTACTCCCAAATTGCGATTCTAGCCGACGAGCTCCCCTATTCCAAGGTTTTTGGCAGTAGCGACTCCTCGATTATGCTAATCGTTGGCGGATCCACACGCGAAGCCGCCCAGTCACGGCGATCGGAAGTCGTGTTCAACTCGACGCGAGATCTCCTCCCCAGGTCGTGGATATGGGTGCCCGAACATCGCCGATATAGTCACCCCCTCCGGTTTATTCCCACCCCTTCAGCGAAAGAAATGGACATAAAATTCCGCCCGGTCATCGAAATCGCTTATGTGACCACAATTCGGAATCGGCACTCCGAGACGGTCGATAGGGCAATGGTTTCACGGAATTCTGTTCTGGGGCAAAATTCTCTCGGAGCATGTGTACTAGTACACCGACTGCCGTACCCACCGGTCGGACGCGGATATTTCTTCTCCCGAGGGTCGGAGATTTCTGGTCTGGCGCCCCAATTCCTCTTCGGGAGTGCAGTCGCAGGCTGCCGATGCGATCGCATACGGACACCCCTCGCTCAAACGGGCATAACTTTTCGCTCGGTTATCGGAATCGCTTATAAGACCACAATTCGGAATCGGAACTCAGAGGCGCTCGACGCAGCATTATTGCCTCAGGTGATAAGATGTCGTTTCGGGGTCGAAAAACCTTCATTCGTACTCCGAATTGCGTTCTAGCGACGATCTCCCCTATTCCAAGGTTTTTTTGCAGTAGCGACTCCCTCGATTATGCGAATCGCTAGCGGATCCCACACGCGGAGCCGCCAGTCACAGCGATCGGAAGTCGTGTTCAACTCGACGCGAGATCTCCTCCCCAGGTCGTGGATATGGGTGCCGAACATCTACGATATAGTCACCCCCTCCAGTTATTCCCCACCCTTCAGCAAAAGAATGGGACATAACCTTCCGCCGGTCATCGAATCGCTTATGTGACCACAATTCGGAATCAGCACTCCGAGACGATAGATAGGGCGCTGGTTTCACGGAATTCCGTTCTGGGGCCAAAATTCCTCCCGTAGCATGTGTACTAGTACACCGACTGCCGTACCCTCCGGTCGGACGCGGATATTTCTTCTCCCGAGGGTCGGAACCACCCGCGATTCCCCAATTCAGAATCGGCACTTCGACCCGGTCGGTAAATGGTCGCATTCGGTGATTTCCGGTCCAGCGCCCAAATTCCTCTTAGGGAGTGCAGTCGCAGGCTGCCGATGCGATCGCATACGGACAACCCTTCGCTCAAACGGACATAACTTTTCGCTCGGTTATCGGAATCGATTATAAGACACAATTCGGAATCGGCACTCAGAGGCGCTCGACGCCCCCTTATTGCCTTAGGCGATAAGACGTCGTTTCGGGGTCGAAAACCTTAATTTCGGACTCCAAAATTGCGATTCTAGCCGACGATCTCCCCTATTCCAAGGTTTTTGGCAGTAGCGACTCCCTCGATAATGCGAATCACTGGCGGATCCCACACGCGGAGCCGCCCAGTCACAGCGATCGGAAGTTGTGTTCAACTCGATGCGAGATCTCTCCCCAGGTCGTGGATATGGGTGGCCGAACATCACCGATATAGTCACCCCGCGGGTTTATTCCTACCCCTTTAGCGAAAGAATTGGACTTAACTTTCCGCCGGGTCATCGAATCGCTTATGTGACCACAATTCGGAATCGGCACTCCGAGACGGTCGATAGGGTGCTGGTTTCACGAAATCCGTTCTGGGGCCAAAATTCCCCTCAGAGCATGTGTACTAGTACACCGACTGCCGAACCCTCGGTCGGACGCGATATTTCTTCTCCGGGGGTCGGAACCACCCGCGATTCCCCAATTCAGAATCGGCACTTCGACCCGGTCGGTAAATGGTCGCATTCGGAGATTTCGGTCCGGCGCCCAAATTCCTCTCAGTAGCGCGGTCGCAGGCTGCTGATGCGATCACATACGGACACTGCTTCGCTCAAAAAGGGCATAACTTTTCCTCGGTTATCGGAATCGCTTATAAGACCCCAATTCGGATCGGCACTCAGAGGCGTTCGACGTCCCCTTAGTGCCTCAAGTGATAAGCGGTATTTCTTGGTCGAAAAAACCTTCGTTTCGCACTCAGAAAATGTGATTCTAGCCGACGATCTCCCCTATTCCAAGGTTTTTTGCCAGTAGGGACTCCCTCGATTACGCGAATCACTGGTGGAGTCCAATCGCAGAGCGCCCAGTCACAGCGATCGAAAGTCGTGTTCAACTCGACGCGAGATCTCCTCCCAGGTCGTGGATATGGGTGCCGGAACATCGCCGATATTGTCACCCCTCCGGTTTATTCCCACCCCTTCAGCGAAAGAATTGGGCATAACTTTCGCACGGGCATCAGAATCGCTATGTGACCACAATTCGGAATCGGCATTTCCGAGACGGTCGACAGGGCGCTTGTTTCGCGGAATTTCGTTCCGGGGCCAAAATTCCACCGGAGCGTGTGTACTAGTACACTGACTGCCGTACTCTCCGGTCGAACGCGGATATTTAATCGCCCGGGGGTCGGAAACGCCCGCGATGCCCCAATTTAGAATCGGCACTGGACTCAGTCGGCAAATGGTCGCATTCGGAGATTCCGGTCTGGCGCCCAAATTCCTCTGCCGGAGCGCAGTCGCAGGCCACCGATGCAATCACATGCGGACACCGCTTCGCTCAAATGGGCATAACTTTTCGATCGGTTATCGGAATCGCTTATAAGACCCCAATTCGAAATTGGCACTCAAAGGCGCTCGACGCCCCCTTATTGCCTCAGGCGAGAATACTCGTTTCGGGTCTTCGTTTATTCCCACCCCTTCAGCGAAGGAATTGGGCATAACTTTCCGCACGGGCATCGGAATCGCTTATGTGACCATAATTCGGAATCGGCACTCCGAGACGGTCGACAGGGCGCTTATTTCACGGAATTCCATTCCGGGGCCAAAAGTCCCCCCCAGAGTGTGTGTACTAGTACACCGACTGCCGTACCCTCCGGTCGGACGCCGATATTTATTCGCCCTGGGGTTGGAACCGCCCGCGAGGCCCCAATTCAGAATCGGCACTTCGACCCGCTCGGTAAATGGTCGCATTCGGAGATTTCCGGTCCGGCGGCCCAATTCCTCTCCGGGAGCGCGGTCGCAGGCTGCCGATGCGATCGCATACGGACACCGCTTCGCTCAAACGGGCATAACATTGCGCTCGGTTATCGGAATATCTTATAAGACCGCAATTCGGAATCGAGACTCAGAGGCGCTCGACGCCCACTTAATGCCTCAGGCGATAAGACGTCGTTTCGGGGTCGAAAAACCTTCATTTCGAACTCCAAAATTTCCATTCTAGCCGACGATCTCCCCTATTGCAAGGTTTTTTGGCAGTAGTAGCGACTCCCTCGATCACGCGAATCGCTGGTGGAGCCCACATGCGGAGCCGCCCAGTCACAGCGATCGGAAGTCATGTTCAACTCGACGCGAGATCTCCTCCCCAGGTCGTCCATATGGGTGTGTACTAGTACACCAACTGCCGTACCCTCGGTCGGATGCGGATATTTAATCACCCGGGGGTCGTAACCGTCCGCGAGGCCCCACTTCAGAATAGACACTTCGACCCGGTCGGTAAATGGTCACATTCGGAGATTTCCGGTCCGGCGCCCAAATTCCTCTGCAAGAGCGCGGTCCGGGGTTGCCGATTCGAACGCATACGGACACCGCTTAGCTCAACAGGGGATAACTTTTCACTCGGTTATCAGAATCGCTTATAGGACCCCAATTCGGAATCGGCACTCAGAGGCGCTCGACGCCCCGTTTTTGCCTCAGCAACAAGACGTCATTACGGGGTCGAAAAACCTTCATTTCGCACTCCGAATTGAGATTCTAGCCGACGTTAGGGGTGTCAAAGGGCCGGCCTGGACCGGCCTTGCTTGGCCCGGCCCATGCCCGTTTTTTTAAAATCCGGCCCGGCCCGGCCCAGGCCCGGGGGTAGGCCCGGTATGGCCCGGCCCGGCCCGGCCCAGAAAAAGCCCGAAAAGCCCGGCCCAGCCCGAGAAATAAAAAAATATTATTTTTTATTTATATAATATATAATTTTCATATATCTACTATAAATATCTATAAAAAATAATATATATTTTACTTATATCTATATTAACATTTAACTTGTAAAGATTATATTTTTTAGTAGATTTATTGTAGAAAAAATACATATAACTCTCTTTCTAAATATAAATTTATATTTAATATAAATATATTTATTTTTTCGGGCCGGCGGGGCCGACCGGGCCGGGCCACACAAAGCCCAAGCCCGGCCTTTTTTTTCGGGCCGGGCCAAAAATTTGTAGCGGGCTCATTTTTTCGGCCAAGCCCGGTTTAAAACCGGGCCGGGCTTGCGGGCCTACGGGTCGGCCCGGCCCAATTGACACCCCTACCGACGATCACCCCTATTCTATGGTTTTTGGTAGTAGCGACTACCTCGATTACGCGAATCACTGGCGGAGTGCACACGCGGAGCGCACCCAGTCACAGCGATCGGATGTCGTGTTCAACTCGACGCGAGATCTCCTCCCAGGTCGTGGATGTGGGTGCCCGAACATCGCCGATATAGTCACCCCTCCGGTTATTCCAACCCCTTCAGCGAAATAATTGGGCAAAACTTTCCGCACGGGCATCGAAATCTCTTATGTGACCACAATTCAGAATTGGCACTCTGAGACGGTTCGACAAGGCGCTGGTTTCACGGAATCCGTTCCGGGGCGGAAAATTCCCCCCCAGAGCGTGTGTACTAGTACACCGACTACCGTACCCTCCGGTCGGACGCGGATATTTAATCGCCCGGGGGTCGGAACCGCCCGCGAGGCCCCAATTTAGAATCGGCACTTCGACCCAGTCGGTAAATGGCCACATTCGGAGATTTCCTGTCCAGCGCCCAAATTCGTCTGCGGACGCGCGGTCGCGGGCTGCCGATGCAATCGCATACGGACACCGCTTCGCTCAAACGGGCATAACTTTTAGCTCGGTTATCGGAATCGTTTATAAGACCTAAATTCGGAATCGGCACTCAGAGGCGCTCGACGCCCCCTTATCGCCTCAGCGACAAGACGTCTTTTCGGGTCGAAAACCCTTCGCTTCGCCCTCCGAAATTGCGATTCTAGCCGACGATCTTCCCTATTCCAAGGTTTTTTGGCAGTAGCGACTCCCTCGATTACGCGAATCGCTGGAGGAGCCCACACGCGGAGCCGCCCAGTCACAGCGATCGGAAGTCGTGTTCAACTCGACGTGAGATCTCCTCCCCAGGTCGTGGATATGGATGCCAGAACATCGTCGATATAGTCACCCCTCCGGTTTATTCCCACCCCTTCAGCGAAAGAATTGGGCATAACTTTCCGCACGGGCATCATAATCGATTATGTGATCACAATTCAGAATCGGCACTACGAGA
>JACBKR010005327.1:0-18919 GCA_014218235.1 Colocasia esculenta | reverse complement strand
TTTTCGGCACAACGTGGGACTTCGGTCCAAATTTGACTAATGCCTGTGCAATAAGGGCCCTGTCTGGTCCTGGGGAGGAGCACCCCAACGTACTTATTAACCGCGGGAGTATGGACTTGTGGTGCGTGGCATGACACTGATACGATATGCAAGATTTGTGTGAATGTGCCTTTGTTTGATATGATAAGTCTGATTGATCTGATATGATATGATTTGATATGATACGTCTATCATGTGAACGCATGATATCTGTTTGAATATGGCCAATCTCTTTTGATATGATTCTATTCTTGAAATATCTGTCCATTGTATTTGAAACTCGACTTTTGATCTGAAATGATTTCGTTCTACTTGCTATTCAACTTGTTAGAAAAGCATGCATTGTCATCATACTCATGTGCATATCTGCCTATTTAAAATGTTAATCATGTATATTAGTACCCGCACAATATTGAGATGTAAATCCTACTGAGCTAGTTCGCTCACCCCTATCATCCTGCCCTTTTCAGGTAGTGATGAGGAACCAGAGGAGTCGGATGGGGCAGGGCAAGAGTGATGAGCACCGTCATATTAATAAGTTGACAGCTTAGAAATAGAAAATTGAGTAGTCGATGTATTAGAGAAACGTTGTTATTTGATTAATAAACCTTTTCAGTCGATTCTTCTTATGTGAGGTTGTATCTAGTTGAATGGAGTGGAATAAAGTATACTTTTGGTGACCATATTATAGTCTCGAATGTGTTATTATATTCAATTATGACTCTACGCTATTCAACTGTGATACACCTGTTTGTATCGTTCACGTCCCCCGGTATTTATTCCGCTGCTAAATATCGGGGCGTGACAGTTGGTATCAGAGCCTTAAACTTTAGGGTCCAAGGGAATAAGAACATAGAATGAAACTAGATTACACGAGTCAAAATCTGTCGTACCTAATGTGAGCTTGGGTAGAGCCATGGGAATAGAAGTCACATGTGATATATTTAGATGACTGACTCATATTATTGTCTTGAAGGTACTTAATACCTTAATGGCCGCTGAACGTGCCCAGGCTAGGGACATGCAACGAACAATATAGAACTTGACTCAGGCTATCCTACAAGCCACCCAGGGTGGAGGTAACCGCGGAGCCGGCGATCTCCATCGGAATTTTCGGAATATGGATCCGCCTAGGTTTGAAGGGAGTACTGACCCAGATGTTGCTGAACACTGGGTTAAAGAAATTGAAAGCATATTCAGGGTCATGCAATGCACGGACCAGAACAAAGTACTACTGGCGACTTTCCAATTGGAAAAAGATGCCAGGGCATGGTGGGAGTCAGTAGAAGCAACATTAAATGGCCAGCAACTAACATGGGCTCAGTTCATTGAGCAATTCAACACCAAGTACTTTTCTGAGAGGGTTCAAGAACGGAAAGCAGCCGAATTTGCGGCTTTGAAGCAGAGAGGACTCAATGTGGCTAAGTATGAGGCCCAATTCTCTCGTCTGTCCCGATATGCTGTTCACTTAATTGGGACAGAAAGGATGAAGGCGAAACACTTTCTGAATGGCTTGAGGCCCCAGTTCATCACTCAACTGGCGCCAATGGACATTCAAACCTATGCTGACATGGTAAAGAAGGCTCAGTTACTGGAAGATGCCATGGAGACTGCTGAAAGAATTATGGGAAGACCCGCAAAAAAGGAGCAAGTGTCTTCTACAGGAAGTTACCAGCCGACCATTGGGAAGAAAAGGCCCAGTGGCGGAGTAAATGAACCAGCTGATAAAAAGCCAAAGAAGTTAGGTAAGCAGATAGTGGTGGCAACGGGAGAAAGGTGCAAACACTGTGACAAAGCTAGTCATCGGTCTGAACAATGCTGGAGAGCGCAAGGGAGATGCCTGCGCTGTGGTAGTCGTGACCATAGGATCTCGGACTGCCCAATACTGAAAGAACAAGCTCCTCAGGACAAGCGTCCGAATGGACAGAAGAGGCAAGGCCGATTGCAAGCTATCCAGGAACCGGAAGCTGCTGAAGAAGGAGGTATCGTGGAAGGTACACTCACTATTCTTTCCCGACCCGCATATGTTCTCTTTGATACGGGAGCTACGCACTCCTTTATATCTCAAACATTTGTTGATACCCTACCTGTGAAACCCGTCCCAATGAAATCCGGAATAGTTGTGTCAACCCTGATTGGTCCTGGAACCAATCTTACAAACCATGTACCCTCTAGTGAAGTGTTGATTGAAACTGAAAACCTACCAACAAATTTAATATGTATGGATATGGAGGGGTATGATGTGATACTGGGAGCAGACTGGTTTTCTGAACATGGGGCTAGTATCAACTGCAGGAGAAGTCGGGTAACCTTTAGCCATTACCCAAAACTAGTGTTCACAGAGGATAGAAACCGCATGAGATTGTCACTTATCTCTGCACTACAAGCCAAAAGGATGATGAGGAAAGGTTGTATGGCCTTTCTTGCTGCTGTTGTCATCACAAGGAAGGAAGTCAAAGTGAAGATCCATGAAGTGAACTATCCGGTTCATGACCTGGAGTTAGCAGCCGTAGTATTCGCCTTGAAGATCTGGAGGCATTATATCTACGGTGAGCAATTTAAAGTCTTTTCTGACCACAAGAGTTTGAAATACTTGTTCTCACAGAAAGAGCTTAACATGAGACAAAGAAGGTGGTTAGAGTACCTTAAGGATTTTGAATTTTCCATTCAATATCACCCTGGGAAAGCCAATGTAGTGGCAGACGCTCTAAGTAGACAACCAAGAGCTATGCTTGCTAGTATGATGCTGGGCGAATGGAAGTTACTGGAGCAATTTGCAAGTTTGAACATAGACGTGGGAAAGAAGGAAAAACAAGTAATGATTTCCAATCTCCAGATACAATCCGGTCTACTGACCGAAATCAAGGAGAAACAGGGAGAAGATCCATTCTTAGTTCAGATCAGGGAGAAGCTAGAACAAAGACCTGACTTTACTCTATCAGCTGAAGGAAGATTACTATTCCGAGGTAGAACATGTGTCCCTGATCATGGAGAACTCAAGAAAAGGTTACTAAATGAAGCTCACCAGTCCAAGTACACGATTCATCCAGGATCAACAAAGATGTACCAAGACTTAAAAAGGTCGTACTGGTGGCCAAACATGAAGAGGGATGTGGCCGATCATGTGGCATACTGTTTAACATGCATGAAAGTCAAGGCCGAGCATTTTCGTACAGCTGGTGGACTGCTACCACTAGAAATCCCAGAATGGAAGTGGGATAGCATCGGTATGGACTTTATCATCGGATTGCCCAAGACTAGAGGCGGTATGGATGCAATTTGGGTATAGTTGATCGATGACTAAGTCGGCTCACTTCTTGCCGATCAAGAGTACATGGTCAGTGGATGTGCTGGCTGCTCTATATGTTAAGGAAGTAGTCAGATTGCATGGGGTTCCATCTAACATAATATTGGATCGGGACCCTAGATTTACTTCACACTTCTGGAAGGGTTTGCAAGCAGCAATGGGTACTAAACTAAACTTTAGTACTGCCTTCCATCCTCAGACTGATGGACAAACTGAAAGGACCAATCAAATTGTGGAAGATATGCTTCGTGCTCTGGTGCTGGATTTCAAAGGTCGATAGGATGATCAGTTGTACCTGATGGAGTTTGCTTATAACAACAGCTATCAGGCAAGTATCAAGATGGCTCCATTTGAAGCCTTATATGGCAGGAGTTGCAGATCACCCCTTGTTGGGAAGAGGTTGGGGAAAAACCAATGGGTTGGACCCGACTTAGTTGAGGCGACTGTCAGGAAGGTTCAGATTGTCAGGGAACGTGAAGATAGCACAATCCAGGCAGAAAAGTTATGCAGATAAGAGAAGGAGAGAACTAGAATTCAGGTTGGGGAAATGTTTTCTTGAAGGTCTCACCTTCAAGGGGAATACAAAGATTGGGATCAAAGAGAAGTGAGTCCCAGATTCATAGGGCCATTTGAAATCTGGAAAGGATTGGTCAGGTGGCGTATAGACTTGCACTACCTCCCAGCTGGCGAATGGAAATAAGTGTTCCACATATCCTGCTGAGGAAGTACTTATTCAATGCCGACATGTAATTAATCATGAGACTTGGAGATTCGGGAGGACCTGACTTATGAGAGAAGCCGATCAAATGATGGGATCGGAAGATTCAACGACTCAGGAATCGTACCATACCTATGGTGAAGGTCCAATGGAGTCGAGACGGAGTTACTAATGCTAACCTGGGAAACGAGGAAAGAAGAAGAAAAAACCACAGACTATTCTCAGGTACGAAACTACACCATTATGCGTAAATTGGGGACCAAATTTCTTAAGTGGGGGAGGATGTAACACCCTGAAAATTTAGTGATTAAAAACTTTGGAAATAAAGGGGATAAATTAAATAAAGATATTAGAGAGACTTCCAAACACCATGTATTAATGACCCATTAACAAGATTGGGCCAATAGAGACATTTGGACCCAATGATATAAATAAACTAGGACAGGAAATTGCAGAAATTCGTGTATGTAATTATGTCATAATTGGAGAGGGAAAGTTAGGGTTCAATTAAGGTAATTAGTCATGCAAGGTAAGCCAAAACCGACCCACTCTAGAGGTAGTTTCCTAAACTTTGCTACCTCTTTTGGGTGAGAGAATCCTAGATTTTGTGGAAAGTGGGAAACATAACTCGTAGCCCCTTCCTAGTTCTGTTAGGACTCTTAACTACACCTAAAACTCTAAGAACTCGTCCTAAACTCTTGGGGAAGGTTTAACAACAAGTTGGGGTCGAGAGTAGCAAGTTTAGAGCGCGGGGAAGTGGAGAAACTGGGGGGGAAAAATCGTAGTCTTCCTCAAACTCGCTCTGCATAATCCAGAAACTGCAGAGAGTTCTTAGCATTCAAAGGTAGTGTTCGCGGGGCCAAGATTAAAGAAACCAACACCATCATGTAGTTCTTTGAGTCTAGGATCATTTGCATGGTTTGACAGTTTTCATGGTAGTATACGTTGGTATTCGTAGTTTTCCCGAAGTCTCGCACAGTTAGGGATTTTCCGTTCTTCTTTTATGCATGCCATTCGAGATTGAATAACTCAACTTCTTCATGAAAGTTCTTCTACGTGAAGTCCCGATCATCTTTAGGTGGACGTTTTGTTCCAAAACTCTTTCGTTAGAGAGTTATAGCATGGTAAGAGAGTTTCTGCATGATACTGCGATTTCGGGCTACACTTGACTTTTTTTCTTCATATGTTATCTGGGATTAGAGACCGAATTGATCAAATCCCAACATAAAAGTTCTTCTACTAGTTGTCTTCGTCATCTTTCGTGTTGAACGTTTTGTCTAAATGTCACTCGTATAGAGAAGTTATCATGAATGTGTTTCGGGTTCCACATGACCTATAAGTTTGTTCTGGAAGGGCACTAGTGTCGACACTACTTGGGCTAGTGTCGACACACTATCCCAAAACAGCCCAAAAGGTGTTCTGGGAAGGCCTCTGTGTAGACACTACTTGGGCTAGTGTCGACACACTGTCCCAGATGGCCAGAAGGGGGTTCTGGGGGCTGTCCTAGTGTCGACACTACCTGAATATGTCGACACTACTGACTTTTTGCCTTGTATTGAAGCACTGTGTCGACACTACTGACTAGGTCGACACTACTGACCAGTTTTGTTGTTTTTTTTTTCTTTTTTTGTATTCTTTGTGTTGACGCATTGGTCGACACAGCAAGAGGTGTGTCGACACTACTTTACAAAAAATTTGCATATTTTGGGTCTGATCATTGCATGATGTCTACTAGCATGTGCATGATGTTATATAGTGGCATGGACCTAAAAAAATCAAAAACCCATTGAAAAATAGTAATGATATGAATACGATTCTAATGTGAAATTGTGATTGTCCTTATGTTCATTGAATTATCTTGTGATCTTACTATTGTCAAATGATAGATAAGAACATGATATGAATGTGGGGATGAATACATGTTAGTATGGACTTGTAGTGGTGTTAATGTCATAATTTGCATATGAGTTTCAAAGTTTTATGTTTCCGATGTTCAAATAATCATTGTCAATTGCATACATGATAGGAAAATTGTAACTCGTCACTTACATATTTGCACGAAAGGCACACCCTTCTTGGGGAAATTGAGTGCACATGTTCTGCATATGATCTGTCTTTGAAACATCTCATGTCAAGATATTAATGAATTATGAAACATAAGATACGTCGTTACCTGCCTTGTTCTCTTGAGCTATTTTCATACCTTGACTCTATGAATGATCATGCCTTTTACTACGAGCTTGTTATTGAAACTCTGTGGCCATAATATGAATATGTTTGTTCGGCACAACGTGGGACTTCGGTCCAAATTTGACTAATGCCTGTGCAATAAGGGCCCTGTATGGTCCTGGGGAGGAGCACCCCAACGTACTTATAACGCGAGGGAGTATGGACTTATGGTGCGTGGCATGGCACTGATAGATAGCAATATTTGTGTGAATGTGCCTTTGTTTGATATGATAAGTCTGATTTGATCTGATATGATATGATTTGATATGATACTGTCTGATCATGTGAACGCATGATATCTGTTTGAATATGGCCAATCTCTTTTGATATGTTCTATTCTTGAAATATCTGTCCATTGAATATGAAACTCGACTTTTGATCTGAAATGATATCGTTCTACTATGCTATTCAACTTGTTAGAAAAGCATGCATTGTCATCATATTCATGTGCATATCTGCCTATTTAAAATGTTAATCATGTATATTAGTGCCCGCACAATATTGAGATGTAAATCCTACTGAGGTAGTTCGCTCACCCCTATCATCCTGCCCTTTTCAGGTAGTGATGAGGAACCAGAGGAGTCGGATGGGGCAGGGCAAGAGTGATGAGCACCCATCATGTGAAAAGTTGACAGCTTAGAAATAGAAAATTGAGTAGTCGATGTATTAGAGAAACGTTGTTATTTTATTAATAAACCTTTTCAGTCGATTCTTTTATGTGAGGTTATATCTAGTGAATGGAGGAGTGGAATAAAGTATACTTTTGGTGACCTATTATAGTCTCGAATGTGTTATTATATTCAATTATGACTCTGCGCTATTCAACTGTGATACGCTGTTGTATCGTTCACGTCCCCCGGTTATTTATCCGCTGCTAAATATCGGGGCGTGACAGTCAATATCATGCATGCAATTACTCAATGATGTGTCCACATGCACACACTATGGGGGAGTAACAAAAGGCTAGGTGAGTGTTGTTTAGGAAAAACACTTCATACTTCTTGTATTTTGATCTCACTTCTTGGTGGAATTCCATCTCAAGTCATAGCCTCACACTGATTTTTCACTTGGCCTGTCGACAGCCATATCCATAGCTGTCGATAGCCAGGCCTTCCCAGAACACAGTCTGCTGAATTCAGTAGTTTCGACAGGTCCAAAGGTTGCTGTCGACAGATACACTCTTGTTGTTCAATCTCATCATTTCTCATCCGCTCTCAATGAGTATGTTCACAATCTTTGAATAAGGGGAGAATAGACGTTATGTTCATACTATTTTCTCATATCAACATAGTATTCAAGATATAAAGTTCTCTCAATGATTTGACACAATATTTGAGCTTGGATCTAGGTTGTGGCATCTAGAAAACTTTGCGAAACTCAAATGACTACATCTTAATTGAATATCTCCTTGTGGTTAATCATATCTCTAAAATGGTTTGATAAGTAAAATGGTACTTGAATATAATGTTATACATAGCCTTTGACCTTATACAAATAGGAACCTTGACGGTAATGAAATAAAAAAAAAGGAGAAAAGCTACCTATTTCACACATCAAACAAGCAAGAAATTACATGGGATAGAGGCAGAGCAATGATGATTATTCTGAGTAACCGGCGACATGGGCATCACAACGTTCTGTCTTCGCGTCAAAAAGTTATGCATTATCTCTGTACAATGATATGATGGTCACTCATACTGAGTAACTGGGGGCATAGACATCACAATGTCTACCTTCACGTCAAAAGGTATACGTGAACCTAATTATCACTTCCCTCATATCATATCAATAATAATAAAAAAAAAAATCCCATCTCAAAAGAAATAGAGTGGAGCCTCCATCAGTTTACCTCAAGGGAAAAGGTTGTCTATTGTCAAGGGTCATGTAAATGTTGTCTTCATTTACCTAATGAACATCACCACAAAGTCATAGTTTTTCTTCAATGGTTTTATTCAACGGGATTTCATTAAGTCATTTGTGTTTAAAACATAGTTCTCTAACTGCCATACCTTAAGATTCCCGGAGTATTTTCTCTTAACCATTGTAGACTAATTTTTATATCTTCATACTATTGGATATGACCCTTAGTAATGCGTTTAAAACTATTCTCACTCTTAGAATTAAAAGGCATGCTCACTCCAATTAAAATCCTCTAAAAATCAATTCTGGCACAAAGCTGCTCAGCAGCTGTCGACAGCTCCATATCTGCTGTCGACAGCGGCGGCCAGATCAGTTGGAAACCCAAACGTCATGTCTTTTACGCCGGATTTTGTGGGCCCCTTACTACTCGAAATTCTCACACCAACTTCCTTATAAAGGCACCACGACCCCACTTTCTTTCTAACTCTCCTACACCTCTTCTCCCTTCTCTCAACCCTAAACTCCTCCTCCCAGGGCACCGGTAACCCAGCATTCTGCTTTCTGTGTTTCTTCTCCCTTCGGTTCCCATCCTCTCTTGGTGAGCCTTCTCTTCTACAACTACTTCTCCATGGATTCAAAAGAGAAACGTGCTGCTTCCCGTCGTCATCCTCTTTCTCCTGATGTCGGAGAAGGTTCCATGGCCCCCGCCGAGCGTCGGAGCAAGCACCGGGACGATCGTCTATCGGAGCTTGTTGTCCCTCGCAACCTCGTGTGTCAGGGTCCGAGGAACATTCACCAAGTTCGTACACCCACGGTTCATCAACTTCGTGTCCATTGAAGACATGTTTCTAGTCTTCATCCCCTGTTCGACACTCAGGCTGGACCGACTTTGTGTATAACCACACCGGTATTTCCCACCGCTGTGACCGACTTCTAAAACAACCTGCAGATGACAGCGGATCAGAGTTGTACACCACTGTCAAGGGTACTATGTTTCAAAATCACCGCCAATCTCTTCTCTCGTGCACTACAAATTCCTAATTATGGGGTGGACATTCTAGTACCCTTCATCTGCTTTGAATTACTACACACCCATCACCCATCAACTTTATCATCCCAGTGTGGACAATCTTAAGCTTAATGCCAACTCCTTTCCCCACTAAATCGTCTCATCCATCACATTTTCACTACTATCATTGTTCCTAAAGATGGAAGTAGGGAACTTGTTACTACTGTCCACAAGGTCCTCTTCTTTCACTTTTTGAAGTGTGAACAAGTCAATCTTCCTATCTATGGGGACCTCATTAAGCAATGTTACACAAACCCAAAGATGTCCATGACTTATGCCTGTCCCATTACATCCCTTCTCTATTCATTGGCTCCATCTGTGATTCGAGTGCACCAAACTCAAATCAGAAGTTCTTTTGATCTTACTGCGGTGCATCGTATGGGGTACAAGTTGTGGAGGGGTAGTAACCAGGACCTCAAGGAAAAGCTCCAATGTTGAGGAAGAATCTGCTGAAGAAGAAGGTGATGATGAAGACTCCAGGTAGAGCCAATGGATGCTAAGGGAGATGATCCTGCCGATGCTGAACAATGGGACAAGTTCCTTCTCTTAGGATTTCATTGCTGATTGTTGAGCAACTAACTCTAAGAAATCTAATGACTTTCTTAGATTTTATAAAACTATGTTTTTGCTATGACAAATTTAAATATATGTTTTATACCACAAAAATATTTAATCTTTTCAGGAAAGAGTATCCTAAAATTTTCTAAGGCCACAACTATCTCTCAACATACTGAATCCGACTGCCATATTTAAACTCCTTCAGAATAGCAGTCAGAAATCAAAGTCCACATTGTTTACATAAGATTCGACTCATACAGTCGAATACCTTTGTTCTGCATTCAACTCATACAGTCGAATACCTTTGTTTTGCATTCGACTCATACAGTCGAATACCTTTGTTCTGCATTTGACTCATACAATCGAATACCTTTGTTCTGCATTCGACTCATACAGTCGAATACCTTTGTTCTGCATTCGACTCATACAGTCGAATACCTTTGTTCTGCATTCGACTCATACAGTCGAATATCTTTATTCTGCATTCGACTATACTGACAAATTCTGTACTTTGTACTTATTTCACACACTGTCAGTTCTATATGAACATCATCAAATCTAGTTTGTGTATTTTCAACAACAAGATTGTTGTATGCATATTATCTTAATAACTTCAAAAATTATTATTATATTTCTGACAGGATCTTGACATGAAAGCTCTCAAATTAATTATCCTGTACTAAACATGTTCTGAAAGTGTCTCCTTAAAATTTCAGTACTGATGTCCTACTTGCCTTATTGTTAGCTTCACAAAGACACATAGCATTATGTAAGACTTAGACGCATGGCATCTGACCATCTCACCTACCACTGACAGACCATACTTTAAATTTTTTGTCTGTCTGTTGCTATCTGTAATACTGGTGGGATACGAGGTTCCATACTTTGTACTGAACTTTTCTGACCCCCTACCATAAGGGTATGGAGATACGTTTTCTTTGTCTTGTCCTTGCAGCAGGCATTTATTGAGCATATGTCTAGCATGCCTCTCTCTCAGCTATTTGCTACAGAGCTTATCTTCTAGCTGTTAACAAAATAAAGACCTCGGGATTAAGCTATTTTGAAGACCTGCTGGGCAATATCTTCAGGACACAAAGAAACCCAGAATTCTCCTCAAACGGCTATATTGCAAACGGCCACAAGCTTCAACGGCCATCTTCTCAAACGGTCATAATTTGAAGACTGTAAAAGGAGCTCAAGAGGAAGAGAATTTACAGACACAACATACTGAGAGATACATACAGTGATACATAGAATCCACAAGTGTTTCAAGTCTCATTCTCCTACAAGAGCCATTCGACTTCCTCAAGCTCTCTGAAACCTTCATGCTTGATTTCCTTTGAGAGTTTCCTTGTGCTCAGACAAGAGAGTTTTGTTTGTGGGTGGCAATTGTACTCAGTTTCAATTTTGTTAGTCCACCCCCTTTTTACTTCAGATAGGATTTAGAGCAATTCTATATCTGTTATATCCATCTGAAGTCTGTGTGTTTGTGCTCAATTTTGAGGCAATCACACCTCTGTCAAATTTCCTTGTATTTGTGCAGAAGTCTTTCTCTGCACTTTGCCCCTCTTGTATAGGGAAGGCCTTGGTGAAAAGGCTTTGTTGTACCTCTGTATAGGGAAGACTTGCTAGGGAGCAGTGGGGTGTTGTAATTCCTCTCAAGGGTGAGAGAAGGCCAAATTTATTGGAAGCTTAGTGAAATCTCAAGTGGTGGCTTGAGGACTGGATGTGTAGGACTTCCATGTGGGAAGGGCCGAACAGGATAAAATCTGTGTTCAATTTTCTTGTGTGATTGTTTCCGCCAAATCTACACTTGAATCACATACATCACTTTGAATACTAACTGTTTATTTAGTGTTGTGATTTTCAGAAGAATTTTTTTAAAAAAGGTCAACAGTCCTATTCACCCCCCCCCCCTTTAGGACTGTTTGCTTGCCATTTCGATCCAACAAGTGGTATCAGAGAGAGGTCTTCTCAGAAGAATCCCAAACGATTTGAGAAGAAATGCATCTGAAGCTCACAACTATGAAGGCCAATCAGTTACAAGGCCACCATTCTTTGATGGTGAAGATTATCAATATTGGAAGATGAGGATGGAGTGCTTCATCAGAGGTACTGACTTCGACCTCTGCAGGTAATAGAACAAGGTGATTTTCAAGTCCTTGCAGAATCCTCTTCTGGTGCTCTTTCTATTGCTGACAAAAGAAATATGTCTTTAAATTACAAAGCAAAATATATCTCTATGCTGTGCTTTATCTAAAAGAGAGTTTAATAGATTATCAGCTTGTAAAATAGCAAAAGAAATGTGGGATAAGCTACAAGTTACATATGAAGGTACAGATAGAGTTAAGCAAACTAGAATAGACATACTTGTATCTCAGTATGAACATTCAAAATACTTCCAAATGAGAATATCACTCAAATGTACAATAGATTTAATATAATTGTAGGTTTATGTGCTTTAGGGAAAAAATTGACAAACGAAGAAACTGTTAGAAAAATATTAAGATCTCTAACAATGTTTGGACACCTAAAGTCACAGCCATAGAGGAAGCACATGATTTAACACAATTAACCATTGATAAGTTAATAGGATCCCTTATGGTCACATGAAATAAACATGGAATGTTCTCTGAAAATTCTTCGAAAAAGAAAATTCAAATGCTTAAAGATTGCAGATTCCTCTTCATCTGAGGACTCCAAAGAGAAATCAGATGACAGTGATGATGAGGCTATGCTCTCAAGGAAGCTGCAAAGAATCTTGGCTAAGAAGAAGAAATTTGGGTCAAGGAAATTCTTTAAGAAAGACAAGAAGAAAGAACCTACATGTTATGAATGCAATCAGCCAGGGCATTACAAATCTGAATGTCCCAGACTCAAGAAGAAGGACCAAGTAGACAAATTAGATAAGAAGAAAGGAAAAAAGAAAGAAGTTCAGAAGATTCAAAAAGAAGGCTATGGCAGTAACATTATGGGATAATGAAGATGCTACCAGCTCAGAATCTGATGAAGAAGAAAAGGCAAATCTAGCCCTCATGGCAGGACTAGAACAGGTAAATCTGAAACATCTTTTACTTCCTGTTCTGAATCTGATTCTGATGAATATTGAAGATGCATTTAACGAGCTCTATGAAAAATACAAATCTGTGGTAAAACAAATAAAGATAGTTAAGCTAAATTTAATCAACCAAGAAAGAGCAATACCTTTCTTAAAAGGAAACTGAAAGGTTGAATCAAAATCTAAATGAAACTAAAAGAGCAAATGAGTTACTCTGTGAAGATTTGAAGAATAAAAATAGAAAATTTAGAATTAGAATCAAATCTAAATTTGCTCAAAAATGAAGAAAATTAGTAGAGGAAATAACTATCTAAAAGCTACCATTGAAAAAATTTCTAATTGCAAAACCTCACTATTTGTTAGAATTAAGGTTCTAGATCTGGTAATAAAGAAATATGGATTAGGATAAACACCTCCACATAATGTAGAAGAAATTATTTATCCTGAAGTATATCCAACTCCTAAATTTGTGGCTGAAAAGAACATAAAAATACTAAAAAGGTAAATCAGCATAACTATAAACAAAAACAGAAATTCAGCAACAATGTGCACAAGGAAAATGCTTTCAGTTTGTGTTGTACTCATTGCAATCAATTAGGACACACAGTTAGCACCTGCACCACTAGACATTTAAGATGGATTCCTAAAACTAACCATCATGGACCCAAGAAATTTGGGTACCAAAAGTTACAACTTAGCCTATTTTGCAGGGCCGGCTGAGGGCATCCAAATGGTATTTGGATAGTGGATGCTCAAGGCATATGACAGGAGATAGGAAGCTTTTCACCAGTTTTAGAGAAGAATCCGGTCAAGTAACTTATGGAGATAATGGAAAAGGAAAAAGTGCTAGGATGTGGAACCATTGGTACTAAAGAGAAGAATCTAATTGAAGATGTTATGTATGTAGAAGGTTTGAAGCACAATCTGATTAGTATAAGTCAACTATGTGATAAAGGACATTGAGTATTTTTTCAGAATAACAAGTGTATAATTTAGAAGGATAACAAGATTATCTTTGAAGCGCAAAGAGTTAAGAATCTGTACACATTGCAACTAGAAGAGTTAAAAGAAAGTAAACTTGTGTCTAGCTAACATCAAAAGTGATGAATCTGATCTTTGGCATTATAACGACCCGACCTCTCGGACCCTCACCAGGGGCCCCGAAGGTCGCACCGCCACCTACGGATCGAAGACCCGGAAGGGTATATGAAAAAGTCTAGTGAGATATGTACTGAATTCAATGAATAACTATAACAATCTGTACATTATACAAAAGGGTTGTACACGCGTCCAAGAAAAATCACAGGTACAAGAAGAAAGGTGCAGTCTTAAGGGGCATACCCCGAGAACTTGTAAAACACAGCTCTCAGCTCACTCGGCTAAAAGAGCTCACAACGCTCACTCTCATGCTGCTGACAACACCACGGCGCCACAGCCGCCTCCGCAACCCGTCCGACACCGAGCTCCCGCGACGACGAGCCCCTAGCTAAAGGAAGTAGGGGGGGTGAGCCTTGCGAACAAGGCCCAGTAGGGATTACCAGTCCCTCACCGGCCAGAGCAGCAGGAAACTCCGAAAATAGGAAAAACACTAGAAAGCTGTAAAGCGAGTAACACCTACAGCAAGGTACTACCAAGCAGCGGAAGGAACACCGCAACGCCACGACACCCCAAACCGAGGTCGGGCACACACACGACTCCCGCAGAAACCAACGGAGTCGGGCACGAAGCGAAAGCAGCGCTCGGCACACCTGCCGAGACTACGTAAAAACCAAGTGAGAACGACGTCACCTCAAGCACGGCCACCTCAGACCTCCACCGGGTCGAGGGCCGACAAGCAGAACCACCCCGGACCCAAGACACACCACCAGGTCGGGAAACCACATACGCTGGTGCCACTACGGACTGGCACCCAAGAACGGAACTACGGTACCGAAAGGACACCGAGCGGGAAACACCAGAAGCACGGGTCTGCCCAAGGCCAGACCAACGATGCCCACGGAAAACTAGGCACAGCCGAGCTATAACCCCATGCAAGCTCGGGCAACGAGGAACACTTGGAAACGTCATGAGGAAAACGTCGTCACAGCAACAACAACCAAGCCACCGCCGCTAGCAGCCAAGAGGGGACGCACCGTCCGTGCCCTCTGCTCGCTAGCCTAGCTCCTACCTCCGCCCCCGTGCAAGGGCGAGACAGAGCCGCCACAGAAACATGCAACACACGCAACACCGCAGCCTGGCCGAGCTGCGGCCTCACGCCTGACCTCCCTACGCGGCTCCGGAACCAACGTAGAGCGAGGCAGTGAGACAAAGGACTGTCTGGTCTGCGCCAGGAAAGAACTCCGAACCCCTCGGCGTCCCAGACCCAGACAAGAGAGCTCTACAAATGACTCAGCGCCGCTGTCCAAACCTCATTTTCCCCTCAGCTCAGAGTTCGCTCACGTGGGCTGCCAACTCGAGCACGCTCGTAGCCCGGAGTACCCTCAATAGGCTCTCGAGGATGGGGGTCCCAGGCAACGAGACAACCTCTGAACGGGACAAGCCCTCAAGTGCCAAGCACCGGGCGAACAGGCGGGGCAGCACAAAACAAACCACGCCGAACCGCTGGCTTGTAACCGTAACAAGCCCAGCAGGCAAGGGGCACGCACAAACCCTCAATAGGGTTGTCGGCCAACCAACCACGCCGGAAAAGCCGGAGTCTCGGAACACTACCAGCTAGCACGGAAACCCGTCGCTCTGCTAATAATCGATTGACCGCAATCAATCGATTATTAGACAGACGCGACCCTCCTGGCACCACTGCCAGGACCGGCCACGAAGGTGTCACCTTCGGTCACTGAACGCAGAGAGGCAACCAGCCGCGTTCCTTACCAGAAGGTCCTGAGGGCAAAGCCTGCCCAGGGGCACACGCCGACACACGAACCGGGCCACGAAAACCCCCGAGGCAACACAGGTTCTGTCGCGCCCCCCATGCCGTCGCGATACCATCGCGACGGGTAAGGGGACCGCGACAGCAACCCTGTCGCGATGGGGCGGTGCGCCGCGACAGCACCCCTGTCGCGACGGGAAAACAGACCGCGACAGCGATCCTTATCGCGGCCGCCAAGTGCACCGCGATAAGCTCGCGCCCGACCAGGGCGACGCCTCTACTGATGTCGCGGCGCGTCGCACGGCCGCGACATCAGCTGGGAGGCAGACTGCGGGATCCTCAATCCCGGGGCCGCCCACACCATACAAGCATGCATACACGGGGAGGGGATCATGGGGAAAGCTGTAAAGCTAACTACAAAACCCTGAGGACTCCCGATCCACCCAGATTGGGAAGGCACAAGAAATCCCTACCTTTCACGAAGAACGAACCCACGAGGGGCCCTTCACGACGGTTGGCCACCTCCTCATCGCTCCACGCAAGGTCCACGACGCCACGGCACCACGCACGGCCCTCCTCCTCGCCTGAAACACTCAAAGGGGAGAGGGGGAGGCGGAGCACCGCCGGAGGGAGAGGGAGAAGGGAAGAAGAAGAGAGAAAGGGGAAAGGGTAGCCGGCCTGCGCCTTAAGCGCCCGGCACCCAGAACGCGACGGCCCGCCCCGTCACGTTACGAACCTTAACGCGACGGGTCAACGGACCGCGACCAGAACGCGCCCCCCACGGGCGCCGCGACAACCCGACACGCATGGCACCCTGACAGGCGTCAGACGACCAGACAGAGCAACATGACAAAACACTGTCGCGACCCGTGACCGGTCGCGACAAGAACGCGACGGAAACCCAGGGCGCGACAAGAACGCGACAGACCTCCCTGTCGCGACACGGATGACTGTCGCGTCAGGGACCCACGACGCGACACCAGCATCCAGGACACCAAAAAGAAGCGGGAAGCCGGGTCTTACAGGCATAGAAGACTTGGTCATGCTAGCACTTTAGTGATCAAGAAGTTGATAAGGCATGATCTGGTTGAAGGACTTCCCAAACTCAAGATCAGAAAACATGGAATATGTTCAGCCTGTGCAAAGGAAAGCAGACCAAGACATCTTTTCAGTCTAAAACAATTGTTACAACTTCCAAGCCATTGGAACTAATTCACATGGATTTGTTTGGACCAATGAGGACAGTCAGTCTGGTGGAAAATTGTATGGCTATGTGCTTGTTGATGATTATTCAAGGTATACTTGGTATCATTTTTAGAAGCCAAATCTGAAGCTTTCCAATCATTTCTGAAGTTCAGCAAAGTAGTTCAGAAAAATCAGAAATTTCAGATCACAAGTCTCAGGTCAGATCATGGTGGAGAATTCAAAAATGAAGATTTCCGGAGTTCTGTGAGAAAATGGAATTGAACACAACTTCTCAACCAAGAACACCCCAACAAAATGGAGTAGCAGAAAGAAAGAACAGAACACTATTGGACATGGCCAGAACAATGCTAAATGAGTATAATCTACCAAAGTA
This sequence comes from Colocasia esculenta, assembly GCA_014218235.1. NCBI lineage: Eukaryota > Viridiplantae > Streptophyta > Magnoliopsida > Alismatales > Araceae > Colocasia > Colocasia esculenta. The sequence goes on along the minus strand of JACBKR010005327.1, from coordinate 1,636 downwards.
CTTCTGGGCAGAAGCAGTGAATACAACTTGCTATATCATCAACAGATGCATGATCAGACCAATTCTGAAGAAAACACCATATGAGCTATACAAGGACAAGAAGCCAAATATCAGTCATCTCAGACCCTTTGGTTGTAAGTGTTTCATTTTAAATAATGGTAAGGATAATCTAGGAAAATTAGATGTTAAAAGTGATGAAGGTTTTCTCTTAGGATATGTTTCAAAACCTAGAGGCTATAAGGTATTTAATAGAAAAACTTTAACAATAGAGCAATCAGTCATGTATTATTTGATGAAACTAACCCCTCTATTAGAAGGAGAAGAAGAAGAATGTGTTGATGATCTGTGCAGAGATCTAGAAAAGACATATAAAGAAGAAGAAATCCTCCATTAGAAGATCTTCAACAACAAGAAGAATCACAAGAAGGACTACCTAAAGAATTGAGGTACCACCGGGACCATCCTAGAGAAAACATAATAGGTGATCCTCAATCCAGAATAAGAACAAGAGGTATGCAAATTCCTTGTGACTTCTCTGCATTAGTTTCACAAATTGAGCCTAAAACAATCAATGATGCACTGGTTGATGAATCTTGGATCCTTGCTATGCGAGAAGAGCTTAATCAGTTCAAACGAAGTGAAGTTGGACTCTTGCGGCTAGACCTACTGATCATCCAGTTATTGGAACCAGATGGGTTTTCAGGAATAAAATGGATGGAGAGTCAGGGGTAATAACTAGGAACAAAGCTAGACTTGTAGCTCAAGGATATTCCCAGAGGAAGGCATAGATTTTGATGAAACCTATGCTCCAGTTGCTAGATTAGAGGCAATCAGAATTTTATTAGGTTATGCTTGCTCTCTTAATATCAATTTATTTCAGATGGATGTAAAAGTGCTTTTCTGAATGGTTTTATTAAAGAAGAAGTATATGTTGAGCAACCACATGGTTTTGAAGATAATAAGTATCCTGATCATGTTTTCCGTTTAAAGAAAGCACTATATGGTCTGAAACAAGGACCAAGAGCTTGGTATGAAAGATTAAGTGCTTATCTTACATCACATGATTTTATAAGAGGAAAAGTAGATAGCACCCTATTTATAAAGAAATTTTCAGATGGAATCTTAATGTACAAATCTATGTTGATGACATTATCTTGGATCTACTAATGAATCACTTTGCAAATTCTTTGAAAATTTGATGCAAAGTGAATTTGAAATGAGCATGATGGGTGAACTTAATTATTTTCTTGGATTGCAAATTAAGCAAACCAAGAAGGAACTCACATCTGTCAAACCAAATACATTTCAGATTTACTGACTAAGTATGGCTTTGACAAATGTAAGCCCTTAGGAACACCCATGAGCTCAGGCATTAGAAGACAGTGATCCTTGGCAAAAAGGTAGACCAAAAGACTTATAGAGGAATGATAGGATCACTGCTCTATCTCACTGCAAGTAGACCAGATATAATGTTTAGTGTTTGTCTCTGTGCAAGATTCCAAGCTGATCCAAAAGAATCTTATGTTCTTGCAGTAAAAAGAATTTTCAGATATTATTAATCAAGTAACTTCGGTTTATGGTATCCTAGATGTTCTGATTTCAAGTTGATGGTTATAGTGATGCTGACTATGCTGGA